>VXBW01007289.1:63949-81882 GCA_013400375.1 Thinocorus orbignyianus | reverse complement strand
AAAAAAAAAAAAAAAGACAAGGGGGAGGGTGGAAGGGATGACCACCATAAATTGACAAAAATAAAATACTCAAGTATTCCTTTGAAATTGCAGGTGTAAACAGAACCCCGATTTCAAAATTAGTATTAAGGCTCAAAACAACCTTAATATCCCACAGAAAACACTTCTTAGTATTTGAATTTCTCTCAGAGATGCCTTGCAAAATATAAAAAACTCAAATATTAAAAATCAGCTATTGAAAAAGACTCATAAAAGTATATCTAATATTAACTCTCTTAAATCAACAGAAACATATAAACTTGCTGGTAATGGGATGTTCTAATTTCATCATTCAGGCATTTGCTCAGTTCACAGTTCCTATTACAGCAACTAATCCTTGTCTCTGACCTTCTCTGACCCAGTAAAAATTTTGGGGAGAAGGCAGTGTGGGTATTATACACCATATAGGGCATTATATACCATAAAGGGCGTTATTACTTCCTCCTACACTCCACATGTGGTTCAAACATTTAATGCACATAATGCTCATCCCTGTAGAAGTCACTGGCCGCAGTACCTTTCCATGGCTTTAGCAGTATAAGGCAAATGCATTTCAATACTGTGTTCATCTTCATCTGTCTGTAGGGACATACGCTCAAACATTCCTGTCTTCCACAATTCTCCATAAACTGTAAGGAATTAAAGATTAATTTTTACTACTTTAAAAAGCAAAACAAAAAAACCCCACTGTAAAGCAAGTTACAGTATATCTTTATCAGAACAAGCCCACCATAAACTACTTGCCTCCAACAAGTCATCATACACCACTTGTTTTCAAATAAATTCAGGATTAAAATTATGTTCATGTCAAAGATACACACATAACTGATTTAGCTTACAAAGTAAGTGTGTTAAATCAGTAACCTTGTTAGTATATTGAGAAAGATTTTCAGTTATGACACAAAATTTAACCCAGACAAAACACATTTGAAAATAGACATGCTTTGCCCAGTCACTGAATTCACATCTTCACAAGCTACACCATCATATGTATAAAAATAAAAATAAGAATTGCTGATCAGTTGACCCATTGCTGGATGTGTTACTATTTAATACAATTTATTATTAACTGAATCATGCAATCTAGAAACAGTGGAAACTGACTAAGAAAGCCACATTTATAAGTTATCTTTTTTACTCTCAAGTGCGCTTGGCGGCATGCAGAATCATCTCTACATTCTGAAAACTCTCCACTGGATGAAGAGTTTGATGTAGGGCTGTGCCTCCTTCTCCACTCCATAAAGGAGTTCAACAGAAACCGAAACTTTTGTTACTGAAGCAAATTTCTCCAGACAGTATGTAGAAAGCCTGAATTAGCTTGCTTAATCACTGTCATGAGGAAAGAGCAATGCACCTGCACTAATTACCCCTTTTGAAAAAGATACTGTATTATTCAAGTATACCTCAAAATACATGAAAGTCAAAATACCAAATTTATCTTCACTGAACCTCAAAGTTTAGTCTGAAAGACTGGTATTTCATGGAGTAACAGTTTTTAAGTTCTGTGAGTATTCTGCCAGTTAACAAAAAAGAGAGTCACATGCAGTAACACATCCAAATGAAAGCAGCTTTCTGTTCCTCTATTATTCCTCTATCAGAAATAAACTCAAACCAACTAAAGCACTACCGTTTTTCAAAGCTAGAATACTTCACAGAGCAACAGAGCAGGTGTGCAGTGGGCTGTTGTTCAAATGTAACACTTTTTCATTTTGAGATCCCTTCAAAAAAGATCACTTTTCAAGAGGCACACACATATTGAAAAAGATAAGCAAAGGTTGAGAAGTCTTTACTTGCAGGAACAAGACAGACTTTAAGGTTATAATATACCAGTGTCCACAACCATCAGGATCTTTCAGAAGTTAGCTCTCATTGCAATAAAAACGAGATTTATACTTGTATGCCACTTAAAAGCAATGAAGTGTCCAACAACAAGAGAGTCCTCAGTGCTGCAGTCCAAAAAGTTAATGTTCAAAGCCTCAACAATCTTCAAGATGTAAGCTTTATCATGCACTTACTCTTTTGGTCAATTCGAAGATCATACAGAGGTGTTCTATATATGTCCACACTGGAAAGTGCACATCGGGAAAGGGGCACATGATGGGAAGGCCCAAGAATGAAAATTTTTCGGCTACAACAATTAACACAAAAGCCCACAATTTAGACAACTGCAATTGTACAGAGACTTGGTTTAGAGTAACAAATTTAATATAAACAAACGAAGAGATACTTTCTGGTGATTACCAATAGAGTTTTACTCTGCTGTGTGTAAGACCACAGATCTTGGTTGATATCTCAGAAATGATCATGAGGATCAGTTCAATAATGCCAAAAATCTAACTGGACTTATTTGGAGGCTGAATAATACATTATAGCTCTTCAGAACAGATTTTTGAATTCTCTCCTTAGACCAACACAGTCTACAGTTACACACCATCTTCAACAACTTCGTACTTATTTACTTGATTAGTCTTACTTCAAATATCACCAAATTAAAATTTAAGTCACAGTCAAATGCTGTTTTTATCCAGCTGTTGTATCAACAACAGGTACCAAAACCTGCAAATTCGTAGCTTTAGCTGATGCTGCCAGCTTTCACGTGTCGTCATGTTGTTATTTCATCAAGTCCTCAGTTTCTGGCTCTTGAACAGATGTTAAGAGTCCTGCCATAGGACTTAAAAGAAAAAAAAACAAAACAAAAACAAAAAACCAACCACAAAACAAAACCAAAAACCAAAACAAACCTATAGGGAATTCAATTTTTCAGATTCGGGATCTGAGCTAAAGGGATGGGAGACACAGAAAGACTTTTTTCCTTACATGTGGAGTGTTATAGCAAGCTACACTAAAATACTACAACTTTTGTAGAGCTCATAAAAACAGAATCTCCAAACAGGCAATACTTCAGCCAAAAGGTGAGTTCTAAATATCCCATGTGGTAAAACAGTACATGATCCAGAAAGTTCCAAATCAACTCTGTGTCACTGAAGCTGGGGAATGCAACTTGTTCTATAAGTTTTAGAGAAACTAGTTATCAGTCACGCTATAAGTTGTCTTCATTTGGTTTACAATAGTTTAGAAAGAATCAAAACCATTGTCTCTGGAGAGTATTACAACACGTTATGCCATAAGAAACTAACAGACAGACTTTTTTTTATATTAATATTGCAAAATGCATACTTTAAGCAAATACTAGAGATGTTTTAAATTTTTCTCTTTTAAAAAAACACTGCAGTCAGCAGAACACACAAGGATTACATTCCTTTAACCTAGAATAACTGGGTTCATATTTTCAGAGGCAGGCATATTTTTTAATTTTTCTTTTTTTAAACTGTTGTGCTGTTAGAAACACAAGTCCATTTAAAATTATTACAACAAGTAACTTTCACTGACTTCAAATATTATATACACACACTGGTCACTTTCTCCACAGCAGAAGAGAATCCTGGCAGCATTCAGCCCATAATCCTGCACTGAAAAACCAATGCAGAATCATGATAAAATATTTTAATATACTTAAAAAACAAACAAAACCTCCCAACAAAAAAAGAAACAAAACCACCCTGTGATCAGTGAAAAAAACCCACAAAAAACCAACCCAGCTTGGGCTTTTATAAAAGCAGTGGAACATCAAGCAATAATGTAAATTATTACCTGCAAAAAGAATATCTTTAACCCCTCCCTTCCAAAAAAAAAAAAATTAGTTACCAGTAATTCTCAGTAATTTCTGAAAATAATACTTTACATTTTCAACACTACATTATTTTTTCTTTCGTAACATCCAAAAAACTTGCACAATGATGTTAAAACAGAAGGGATGCATAAAAGACTACAAAATTAAAATCTGAGTGTAAGAATATAAAAAGAACATTCAGCCTCTCATAGAATTTCAATGGCATTGTCTTATGCTTTGCAAAGAAAAACTTTAATACTTACGTAATATTAGGATCCACTTGTTTGTAAGCGTGGGCTGCACAGGATCCACAGTAGGTATATCCTGCATGGCTACAAACCAAGGTGCACAAAATGTTAACATATTAAATACTGTTTAACATCTTAAGCATGCTGATACTGCTATTAAAATGCTAATATCTTAAAGAGAATTTGTCCCCAGTGAGACAGAAATAGTAAGAGTGATCCAATTATCAGCTCCTGAAGAGCTGGAGAGTAGTGTTGTAGCACTGAAAATACAAGAGACATACCTGCTCAAGAACTACCAGTGACCATTTGCTTGAAAGTTAGCAAGCAAGCCTCCAGATTAAAACACCTTTCATTACATGTAAAAGATCCTAGTAGGCAGACTCCACAACTGCATATTCTCAGAGGCTCGTGATAATGCTGGAAGTGCAGCCAGGGGACAAGGGAACAACGAGCTGCTGGAGAAAGCTCTTCTAAGCACACTCCAGTAACCGAATACAATGACAGTAAAGACCACAAGTTACAGCAAATAAACAGAGAATAAAAATGCTTTATCATTGAAGAAAAATACCTCAGCGATAGAATGAATGGGCACAAGGAAAGGAGTAGAACACAGCACGGTAGCATTTACTGCAGAGAATGTGATACATGCTTTATCATTTCCTATCACTCTGGCCAGGAGCATCTCTCAACCTGTGTTTGTGTGTGTGTTCCAAAACCATCCACAATTATTTTGACTACTCGTTTCAAATACCACATCCAAATCTTAAGAACCATTCCCTTCAAGACTGATAAAAACAGGAGAGGGTTCAAATCACACTATTAAAAGCATTAATTCCAGAGAACATTTGTTCCTTAAGGTCCCAGGCCAAGTGGTGGAGAACACCTCACAGTTACTCAGCAGCATATCCACAGCAGAAGACCATGTCCACGTCACCTCTGGAGCACCTGTGACCCTGGGTCAATAGTTATGACTTATTAGGAGTCAAGTATGTGCAACACTACAGCTTTTAAGATGGTCTTTTTAGACAATCATACAGGGAATACTTGCTGCAAGTCCTGGAGCACACTGGGTGTTTGAAGATACAAACTCCCCACTGCCAGCACTGAAGGATTTTATATTTATTTATGCATATGTATGCTCACATGCATGTACATTGGTCTACACAGAGATACCTGGAGCAAGTTATCCTCAAAATTACCCTGGGGTTTTACTTCAGTGTCACTTACCTCCCTCATTCTAAAGAGCTCAGAAAAGTACGTGCTAAGGCAATGAAGAGGAGACTGAGACCTAGTGAACTGGCAAAGTGTGTTACTTGGCAATGTCAAAAGAGTCTACTGAAAGGTTCCCTCTGCTACAGGCTTAAGTCTTTCACACACAAAAAAATAATCATAGCCATATCCCACTTTACAGGTGGCAAATCAAAGGCTCAGTTAATGAAAATTTGGTGAGACCTGTGGTTCTGGAAAAAGAACCCAGGTTTCCTAACCTGCAGCTGACAGGCCTCTTTCCTGACATTCCTGCAAAACAGACTAAGGCAGATTTGGGGCATTTTTTTCCTGCATGTTCAATACTATTATGGAATACTTCAAACATTATGTCAATGCTACGCTAGCACAGGAAAATCATCATATTCAAGGTGCTCTTTCTAGTGTTTCCTTCCAACTCATAACAAATTGGAATGACCAACATACTTTTCTTATTATGTGTCTCAGTGACCTTCAGGAAATTGAATGCTACCTCAACAGTTTAGATTATCCCAATTTCTGCTGTGGAACATAAAATTAAAACCAAACAAAAATAACAGAAGTAAACCACTTCGGATAGCTGAATAGTTTCATTAGTTTTGGTTTCAGCTTTGCTAAGTTTTGATTTGGGGTGGGAGGCTGGAGTTTTGTTTGGTTTGTGTGTTTTGTTTGCTGTTGTTCCGTTTTTTTAACTAGGTGTAGCTGTTCTATACTAGAAGTGCATTGAAAGAGCTGTTACCTTAGATCACCACTGCATTAATACAGCTCTTATCTATCTTACTGGATCTCACTTGCCCCTGCCCATGACTGGGGGGTTGTTACTAGATGATCTTTAAGTCCCTTCCAACCCAAACCATTCTATGATCACAAGTGAATGTTATGCCTGCAATGAATCAGCAAAAGGAAACTAATCATATACCAAAGTGTGCACAGATTTCTTTCATTCTATGCCGTATCCAAAATACTTATAAACCACATGACATTCCTTTCAGCTAAATATTTGCTTTCACCAGTTTTCAAAGCCAGTCAAAATAAAGAAGCATTTAATCAGTCAAGTATTATACACAGTAGAAACAGATTTCAAACTTACGGTGCAATAATGGCTCTGGCAGGTCTTTTTGTGGACTGTACTTGAGAAAGCCAACCTTCTAGTTGTGCATTCAGCTGGGGTCCTGTAAACAGACAAGGAAATATTGAAGCCATAAAAGAATCTAAAATGCCTCAAGAATTAATAAATAAAATCCAAGTCCAACAAATTTAAAGTAAGCTTAAAAATCAAAGCCCGTGTTTAAATCTCAAAGAAGGAGGGGGTGAGGGGGAAGAACAGTAAATCCAACACGCCTCTAATGTTGAAGACCAGAGTAGGAAAGTTTCAATCTGCTAGTCCAGGGAGTTCATTTCCTGCACACCCAAACACACGCTTATTGTTTCTTGCTCTTTGGACTGACACACAAACCATTTCATGATTAGAAAGGATGGCTGCTGATCCCAAAAGCGAGGTTAACAGACAATGGATTCATCTGGCAACCATATTTGCAAAATTCAGAAGTAAGAAGACAACTTAAACCAAAACAGTGCAATACAGGAAGAGAGGATTTACAACCTGCTGACAGGATAGCCAGTGGCTATGGGATTTAGTCCTTTATTATTATCAAGCAAGTGTAAGAACAGAACACAAAGCACACTGTAACCTGGAAAAACTGTAAATACACAGGAAAAGAAATCTAAAAATTACAAGACACCATGCTTACACTAATGCCTTCACAACTTTTGATCAACTAACGTATACTACAAGTACATAAACTCCTTAGAAACCTTACCTTTGATAACTGGTCCATCTAGTATTTAATTATTTTTTTTGTAAACTAAGTTCTGTACCTCAAAAAGTATCAAATATTCTCAATTCAATTAAGTGATACCAACGTCGTCTAGAAATACAACACAAAACTCTCCACCACATTCTGGTTATTTCTCACCACAAAGAAAACTTTTTGATGTAAAGCTACACCTGAAGAAGCAAGCCTGGCAAACAGTACAATACTCTTTATACTAAAGAACACAAAACTTAAGTAAAACTCATTCAGCTGCTGTTGTTACAAGCAACGTATCATTAACAAAGAGAAAAATAGATGTACTTATTTTAGTTGACATTATGCTTTTGACAGATCTGTGTGTCAGCAAAGTTTATCTGTAAAGGATGGCCTAGTAAAGCTCCTTTCATCTACTGTACGTGTTGTAGATTTTTCTACCTTCCCCACACAGGCGTAAAACCACCAACTGCCAGGAAAAACAAAACCAAATTAAATACCTGAAACTATTCCACAGCTATGTTCCAAACAGCCCAGATCTCAAGCTGACAGCTCTCCAAAAAGCTGACAAGAACTAGAGATCAAGATGTCAACTTTTGCAGAATCCAATCAGTCACTCACCAGTGATAGCCATAAAGCTTTCCCTAGAAAATCAGAGGCAGCATTTGTACAAAACTGAAATTCACGTGTTTATTGGGGGGGAAGGATGATTTCTGTGGTTGTAAAGAACCCCACCTTCTTACAGTGAACTGTAGTGCAACATTTCCCAAAGCCTACAATCACCTTGAATGCCTTAGATGCTGTCTACAGCTCTAACAAGGCAAAACAGTGACATTGATTAGCCACTGTCACTCCTGTAATACAGTGGTTTTGTTAAATGATGCAATTGTCAAAAAAATCCCCCAAACCCCACATATCAATTTTGTTCCACTGCTTCTGTTGCTTGGGAAAATTATAAACAGCAGGGACATTCAATAGAGATAAGGATAATGACATCTTAGAAAATGGAGGCTGTTCGGGAAGCTAAGTAAAAATAAATACATCTCTCTTCCCATCCTCTTTCTAAGCTACTAGGAGACTCACAAAACAGTACTTTATTACCATCTTACCGCTCTTCTGTTTATTTGAGTGAAGACACAAATAACTTAAAAAATTTACTTCTTAGTTCTCCCAACGTATAAAGCACTTCCTAAATTAAGCTCTTTAGGAGGACACAGTTGTTTGGGGTTGGTTGGTTGGGTTTTTTTTGTTTTGTTTTGTTTTGTTTTTTTTTTCAAGCAGGTACTACCCAGAGACTGAAACAAAACATGACTCTGCCTGACATGAGCTCCTCTCCTCAAAGAAGATCCACAGGCAGCACAACAGCAGAGGGGCCAGAACCTCTCAAGCAAAGTGAGACAGCCTTGGGACTCTTCCCCAGCAAGGAAGGGTGCTTGGCCTTCCCCCACCCCTTCTTTAGCAAAGATTTTTAACTAAGAAGGTGATTAAGGTGATTTGTCTTTAGTTAAGACAAATCAGATAACTTGCTAAGCAGTTTAAAGACAAGGTTCAGAATCTCCGGTAGTTTCCTAAAATTCCATATGGTTTTTCAAATCTGGGCAAAGCTTCTGATCTTACAGTGTGGTAAGAGTGTAAGACGCCCAGGTTTGCTTACTCTACTATTTCAGGCACACACTGACAGAGTAACAAACCTTTTTTTCCTAGAGGCAGTAAAATAACAGATGCGTGCAACCCAAGGGATGAAATTCTGTCAGTGTTTACTTAAGGAGCAGGTAACCCATCTGCTTTTAGAGTTTTTCCCTTTAATGCAACTGCAAGGTGCCTTTTAGAATCATTAACTCCAACCTAAATTAAGTTTCCGTATCAACCAATACTTATTTGTACTATTTTAATAAAACATGTAATCAAATCTCTCTCTCCAAAGGACTAATGGAAAGAGAGAATGAAGAGTACAACATATTCACCTGGCCTTTTGGCTAAAGAGAAAAAAAAAATAATTTAAAAAATCATGCAGAACCCACATGAACTGACAGGAGTGTAGTTCCCTGCAGCTTCCTGTGCTTACGAAGTCTGTAAGGGAGATATTCTAACACTGTAATTCTCTTGTTACCAAATTAGCATCAACTTTTTGTTGAAGTGTTCAGTGCAGTTTTTCTTCCAGTTTCTCAAACATGACAATACTTAAGGCTAAAGTCAAAATATTTGAATTGGATATACAAAATATAAATAAACCCACATTATCACAGCAGATATGCTCTGCCATATGGAATTGTATTATAGCAGATGAGTTGCTTCTTCATGAAGAGCTTTATAAGTAAGTTTTGTTCATATGTAAATTAAGTTAAACTGGAAAAGAGTCTTTGCAAATAGTGAGGTAACGGCAGTAAATATCCATGTCCTATGCTGACAAGCACAGGTGAGGAGTAACATTCCCACCCATGTGTCCTCCTGCTGCAGTGGTGGGAAGTAGAAGTCCCTGCTCCTCAAGCCACAGATGGAAAGCCCAGCCTGAGAAAGCTGGCAGGATGAGTGCAGCGGGGCTTTTAAGGCCAGAAAGCCTTATGGATGCAACTTCTGGATGCAACAATCAATAGACTTCAGCGTTAATACTGTAAGATCAGACCTTTTATTGATTAAGGGAAGATTAGGCAACAAAATATGAGCTTCACTGAAGCATGTAATATTAAGATTTGCTTTTCAGTCCTGTGAAATGAGGTATAAATATAGTTAAGTCACTGAAGAATGCTGACATTTATCTGTGGATATTTCACATCCTGTTTTGTTTTGGAAACTGGCAGAAATTATGCCAAATTAAAAATAATTGGAAGCACAGACCAACTCCCCCCACCAGACAAACCTATGGATACAGCTACAGGCAGCATTTATTCAAATATCTTGCCTAAAAGAACAGACTATTTTAACCATCAACGTTATCCCCTCACAGAGCACTAGAGCAGGCAGTAAGGAATCCTTCCATGTTCAACGCATACCACTGGTAGCCAACGAGTAATAACATAAAGACATCTGGTAATCACATGTTCTGAGGTAGTTCATCACCTCAATTTACAGCTGTCATGGTCCAGGCTTTGTGGGTTAAGCCAAACCAGCACATTCTTTCCACAGCCAAGCACACCTCATCCCATGAGGCCGAAGTGCTTACATGCCAAGTGTCAACACAGTGTAATAGGAACTTGCCCCTGTCCCAGCAGCCACCATGACTAGTGCAAAGCCTACCTTTTGAGATTGGTAGGGAAGACAGCGCTTGCTCCAAATCCTCAGTCTCAGTGAATGCATTGTTGTTGGTTTTTTTAACTAGAAGAGCGTAAGCCTTAACCAAAATTCAGAATGACAGCAGGGAAAATTGCTCAGGTCTCCCGCAGTCGCATGTGTAAAGCACTTGCAGCAATGCAAGAAATGCTGGAGCCTAAGGACGGTAACGCTGGAGCCCTCAGCTTTCACACTTCTGCTTGACAGCTTTTACTTGCCTAAGCATGTCTCTTACCCTACAGGAGCCAACATTTCTTTCTGAGCTTTACACTCCCTTTTATCTTTTAACTACCTTTAGCCACTGATGAAAATGTCTACACCTCAAAAATACTGCTAATACATATTGCAGCACATGAACTAAGAAGTCAGTCAGTTCTTGTAGGGTATTAAAAAAAAAAAAATCAAGGTAAGTAACAGTGAAATCTTGGGGGCTGGCACACAATTAGTTCAATAACACGAAGTAGGGGAATTCCTCTTGCCACAGCTTTGAAGGTGAGTCCAAAATAGGTTATTCAGTTGTCAGGCAAACTCCAATCTGACAGAGGACCAACTGGTTTTTCCTCTTAAATTAAAATTGCAGAAAGTATACGGATTGCTTTAAAGAACATGGGCTCCACTTGACAAAAAAAAAGAAAAAAAAATTTGTTTCTCACTGCAACAAAAGCCAAATCCTTGTATAAAGAACAAATTTTATCTAAGCAACGCTAGGATTTGTCAGGAACATAAGATGATTTCCAACAACTCCTGTTGATGGGCACATTTTCTACTGCTAGTATATACTCTCTTCCAATACTGAACACTGATGCAACAGTGAAATCAGCATAAAAGCAAGGCAGAAATTTACTTACACAAACTATAGGATTGGGGAGAGGGGAAATTAAGATACAAATAAAGATGACACCAATGCTACATAAACTACTCTTATACATATTGTAAGACAAATATTAAACAGCAGGTAATGTTTGAATGGGGGAAAATAAAACTGAAACCATAACAGAAATGCTGAAATCTGCCTTGGTGGCAATTCTCACATGTCCCACTTTTCCACTAGCTCTTTAATTTACTTCACTGAAAATTATTAGGAAACAAATAATCAAACCATAACTCCCACTCATTAAGAATATCAACCTACCTACCTTAATAAAATACCTTAGCAGTTGGGTCATTCATCAATCCAAAGAAATTACTTTCTGTTTTATAGCTCTTAGAAAGTAATTCTGGCTCTAATACATGCTATATGTAACCTAAATTTCTGAAAGTATTCACCAAGTGACACTTGCAGGCCTATTTTAACAATACCAGGAATGTACCAAATGCAAAGCTCTTTTTCAATTCCCATTGTATAGTAAAAGTTGAATATACATTCTTTACTTGAAGTATTTTGATTCTGACTATACTTAAATGATTCAACTAGAAATAAGTCTCAAAATTGTATTCTAAATTATTCCAGTACACTTTCACAGTGTACATAGTTAAATAATACAGTCTGCATATTAATGGTGTTCCATGTTGAGTTCACAGAAGACCCAGTAATGACACATCCACTTTTTCCACAAAATGTCTAAGAAAGATAGAAGACCAAAGGGAGAAGAACATTACAATTAGTTCTTAACACTGCAAAGCAAATACTTCAAAAATTTGCAAGACACGCTATGATTAGTTGTTCATAGATTGCAAGGTGAGAACTTAAATAGCTGTATTTGCAATGTTCCAGCTAATGCCACAGCATTAAGATTTCACGATAAGTACATTAATTATCTTGCTAGTGCAGAAAGCCCTTTCACTACAAGAGATCAGGTCAAAACCTTCTCTCATTTCAGTGACCCTCACAAGCTTTTAAAATTTTTTCCTGGATCCATTTGTCCGTGATCATCTGCAAACACCATGATGGTTCATTACTTGCACATTACATTTATGAATAAGCTGTGATGAGTTATTCCAACTTTGGGGAATGTGCCAGGGTTCCTGGCACTTTCACAAAAACTCTTTTATGATACAGTGAACATCTTCCGCAATCCCTCATCTACATTCATTGTCCACCCCCAGCCAATACTGCATACATTACTGCCTTCTGGCCACTTCAGCTCCTGCAAAGACTCAGATCCAACACACTACAGAGAAGGGTCTCTGCTCTAAATTAAGGTAGGATGCAGCCACCATGAGGGTCAGTGACAGAAATCCCAGCAGCAGCATCTGCCCTCAGAAACCATGGGCAGTAGGCCTGGGGAACAGGGCAGAAACAGCTGTAACACACACACACACTTTCTCTGATGCTGATGACAAGGTCCAGCTCATGCCAACAGGCACACAAATGCTGGGATTACACCAGTATTCGTTGAAATAAACACCTTCACGTTACTCTCTAGGGCACTCAAGCCCCAGAAGGTGCAAGTGAAAGAAGCTGTAGTATCTCAGAATCACACTGCTACTGCACATTGAAGTTGGCTACCTCAAAGAGCTGTTAACAGAGAAGTAGTGGGTCTTTGCAGAAAAAAATAATAAAATAAATCAGTATTTGGTACAAAGGCAGTAAAAAAGCACGAATGCAGGTCTTCTTGGAGATTACAAAGAAGTAGAAGAAACTACAAACATGCTAAAATAGTGGCCAACTTTGAGAGACACATAATTTCTAAACAGATCATTCACAAGTGCCTTTTCATTTATTTTCTGATCTGCAGAAGTTTTTCAAAGTATGACCCTTTCCAGCTGACCTAGACACCATCATGCAGACGTCAGCCTGAAAGACAAGGTCTGAACACCCCCGGCTGCACTACAGCCAGTTATTCTGAAGTTATGGCCTTTCTTGTCCAAACAAGTTAGAAGCTAAATCCTTACAAATGCTAGCACCAAGATGTCAGTGTCTACCTCCTCTGGGGTTGTTTTTCACTCACAAGCCAGGGCAGCAGAAAGCCAGCTCTTTGCACAAGAGTACTATGAGGTTTAAATTCTCTTCAAACATTTATGTGGACACCATTTACTTGGCTCATCATAAAAAACAGCTTTGAAGACAGTAAGTGCAGTGGCCTTCCAAGTCAACACAGCAATTATTCTGCCGACTTGTGTTTGCATTAATAAGCATGTGGAAATTAAAGTTCTCCTAATTAAAACAACCTGGTCATAGGCACACTTCTGACCATTATGGCTTGGTCAAAGGAAACAGATAAATAAACTGTATCTAATATAACGACAAATTTGTTTCTCAGGGTAAGAGTCAGATCATGCAGTACTGTTAATTTACACACAAACACTCAACTTGATTTTACTCCCATGATTTAGAATAGCCTACTAGAATCCTTTGTATTTTGCCTGTATCAGCGTGTCAGTGACTGAGGAAAAGTTGAGACAAGTTTCACTGAACACTTTAATAAAGAGTAATAAAGTCTTCAGTTAGCATTTCCAGAAACCAGGCAAGGCAGGCCAGCTGCCAGCAAATAAGCCATGTTAAATGCCCTAATGCATGATGCCTCACTTCCAAAGGTGCATAGAGGAAAAAAGATGCACGCCCAATAATGCTTATTTTCATTTCAGCGCTGATTCCCCCCTCCAGAACTGCCCAACACTTACAGAATCTACTCACATGGAGGAGTAAAATAGGAGAGAGCATCCACACCCTCTCCTGCAAATAGTCTGTGCTCAGGACAGCGTGACATTGCCATTATATTTGAGTTATTCCTTTTGTATGTAGGAATGCATCTGTCCTGCATTTAAAGTCACAGGAAATTATGCCATTTTTGTTTCAAGTTCTCATTAATCTTCCTCTTCACCCTGCTGGTCAAAATCAATTTCTAAAGTGGTCTGGACACTAGGTGGTTGAATTAACCCAGCAGGAGTAGGACTTTCTTCCAAAAATAAATCAGCGTAGTATTTTTCACCAGACAGTGATCCTATTGAAAAAAAAAAAAAAAACAGGAAACAAAAACAATCTACATGACAGCAACACAACAGGTTGACACCTTTATTTATACAGTGTGCTTTTATCTCATTTTTGCAAGTGTTTTTAGAGGCCACCATACACCAAGCTGCTCACAGAAGCAATGGTATGCCACATCCCACTTTTAACTTTTTTAAAAGCAGTCATACAGAACAAGACGCAAGTGAAAAAATAGGCTATTTGGAAGAGGGATCTAATATCAGCGATGGTCACAGCATTATTTCAGTTTGGAAGTCCAGCTGAAAAGCTTTCCATATTCAGTGCTGCTGCTAAGTAGGAGGAAGAACAACTGACCATACTTCACTGTTAGTTTCCTGCTAGCCAATGTTCCACAGCTCCATATCCAAAGCTGATTAAGGTGCTACTCAGACAGAACAAATGTGAACTTCCTGACACCAAGAATTCTGAAGGAGAAGACACGACAGTAATTTTTCCCAGGTTCCTCATACTGAACTCAACTGCAGAAACTTAAGGAACAGTACATTACGGACTAAGAACACTTGGGCCATTGCTAACAGCACCATGAAGCCCATCTTCCTCTCCCCGCCTCCCTTCTCAGCTTCATCAAGCAAGAAGGAAGTAGTGGACTTTCTGCCTGAGACCTCACTGTCCCTCCAATAATAAAGTTGTTTACTTCTAGTTAGATGTGACATGCTAACATGTGAACATGCCTGGATGTTTATACTTGCACAGCCTGTCTCACCTGCTCTAAAAAGTTAATTAACATCATACAATTAGGTGATGTATTCACACTGCTACGTAGTGCATGTTTGTATTTCCCAAGGCAGAACCTAAGCAGTGCATATCCCACATCTGGAGAAAATAAGGGAATGAGGGTCTACTTTCAGCTGAAGCAATTGCTGCCCCACAGAAATGAGCAGTCTCTAAAGACAAGGGGGGGTATTTCTTCTAAACCCTCTCACCTACATCACACTTGCCCTCCACGAAGGATTGTGCCTCCCTCTTACTTGGTTGTGACTCCACCTCTGATGTTGCCTCCACACAAAGACTGCAGAGGAGCCAGCTAATCCAGTTGAAGGATAACCTCTGGCCACAAAAGCTGGTTTGCATTTTGGATCTATCCTTTGCCCTCTTGTCCTTCAGCTCTTCTCTCCCAGAGCTGAAGATCAGATCTTGCAGATTTTTTTTTTTTAAAGCATTGCAATGGGTGCTCTACTTTTCCAGTCAACCCCTGTCCAAATCCAGGACCCCATGTATCACCCTGGGTGCTTCACCCTCAGGTACCAAGCACCTGGGATAAACTGCCATTTAACTTAGGTCATTCTCACACAGCCTCTTTAAAATTCTTTCAGACTTAATGAATCTTAACATATCCTTCAAAAATCATGCTTCTGGTTACCCTTTTGGACAGATAGACAGCATTAATGCAGTCATTTTAACTACAGAGCAGGATGAGGGTTTCCAGGACATCCTCGCTTGTGTAACCAAACTCAGCTCTGTAGAAGAAGAGCAGTTTGCAGGAAATGGGAAGCTTAAATGCTAACCAGTTTATATACATAACCCAGCTTCTGGGCCAAGACAGTAAGCATGACAAGAGTAGGTAGAAGGACTTGACAACACAATCTCCAGAGCATCACAGGAACACATTGAAGAACTATCACGATTCAAACTCTAATCCTTGCCTCATCTCCATCCTTGAAGCTATGCAGGTTGAATCCACGTGGCAAAACCTAGACTTTCTTCAGATAGTAAGGTTGAAGAAACAAGCCTATGTTATGAATTTGAAATAGCAGCTGACATGAGTTTGGTCTAAAAGACAGAAAGATTTTATTTTAAATCTACAGTGAATTCATACTGTCTTGGTCCCTATTTGTTTCCTCTAGAGTTCTGACGAACCCTCCGAAATGGCACACAAAAATTAGTTTCCAAGCAGCAAATAACAAGTAGTCCCTACCTTGCTCTCACAAACCCTGTGGCAAACAGCACAAGATAGCTCTACAGCTCTTTCCTTGTTTATGGAGAACCCTACACAGGAAAACAACAGGCACTTGCCAAAACTCCAGCCTGTGCAACATCAACCACCAACCCTCACCACACACACTGTAACAACTAACTTGTCAGAAGTACAGTCACCGTAACTTGTTACAACATGATTCAGTTTGGATTTTTTTGCATGCAATCTAAGCATCTGGACAACCATCCCACACCTCCTCAAGAAGCAACACCCAGAGGGATGCCCAAAGGCACCAGGACCAACATGCTTTTGGATGTTCTATTACAGACAAGTAGTACTGGCCCAACTAGTCACACAGACTTACCAGGACACAGTCCAACAAAATTATGCACTGAACTTGCACGGAAAAGAAAACAGCCAAACCCAGCATCTGAGCCACTTACACCAATTATGAAAAAAATAAAATTATTATTCGTAAGCATGCAGCAGCAACTTGGTATGAAGTCCAATATCAAACAATGACAAAATTTATGTGTATGGCTATCTAGCCATTCCACACTACAAATTAATTTTCTGCCTTATTCATAAATGAAAATATAAATAGCACAGGCAATTTGGGAAGTGTTACCACAAAGCTTCAACATTTTGATGTCTTTGCATGTGTTTAAATCTATACCTTTGACATGATTTGGTTTGCTTCCTGTAAACAGAGTACTGCCTACCTTTCTCGACCACTGGAAATTGTAATTGCAAGCTATCAACGCTGGATGAAGACCTGAGACCAGTTTTGTAATGGATACAACCGTTACATTCAGAATATTAAATTTGGAAGGAAAACAATCATCCTCTATTGTTGTCTCGAAACTCCCTACCCACCATTTGAAGCCCAGCTACTTCTCTCACAACCTGCCTCTTCCTGTGTTACCCTCCCTCCTGTATTTCTTTTCTTCCCTTTCAATTTTCACCTCAGGCTTTCTTCATCAATTTGTGGAGGAGAGGGGAAACTGCACCTATGACTTCTCACACCTTGTTCTTCTTAAATGTCAGTTTAGGATCACAATGGTTTTTTGGCTTTGTTTTGTGTTTTTCTGCTAAATTGTACCCCTCCTCTCCCCCTGAACTAGTCTTTAGGGCAGCCTTTTGTCCATCCAACCTTGTTTACTCAATGATCTTTACTCCTGGAGCCAGCAGAAGACCACCCCTTACAAATCTCCCTAACAACTGGAGAATGATAAACGTGTACCCCATCCACAACAGTAGAGCTCTTCCCTAAAAACCAACTGAGCTTATCTCCACTACGCGCTACGCGTTATTACAGGTTTCTGTATTCTTTTTATTTTTTTGTGAGGGCAAGGGCAACAGTGATGTGCCCTCCAAGGCACCACTTCTTTTCCTGCAAGTATTTCTTATTTAAATGGACAAAGCTCACTCTGTAGCGCTGCTCTGGAACTTCTTTTTGGTACTGCAAGCAAAAGCGCTCCGGAAGAAGAGGCAGAAGCAGCTTGTCTTGGACTGCAAGTGAAATAAACCTCCTTATTTCCTTCCCCTGCCTCATCACCTGCCTTCTAACCCTGCAAAACACCCTGGTCATCAGGAAAAAAAAACAGACCCACAAAGAAACCACCACCACCGCTCCCCTAAGAGCACTCCAAAACACCGAAATTCGTTGGTGCGCTCCTATATGGATTCAGTGCGATCTCGGGTAGGAGGCAGAAGACACAGGCCGGCTCTACCTACGGCCACAGCCCTGCGCGCCGCCGAGGGGAGAGCAGACACACCGGGAACACCGCGGGGGGGGATGTTCCAGCCC
>VXBW01007289.1:47372-62786 GCA_013400375.1 Thinocorus orbignyianus | reverse complement strand
TAGCTATTAAGGCAGAACTGGAAACAGGAGTATGGCCAGTACGAACTGGGGGGAAGGAAAAAGGTAATTTTAGGCACTGACGTATGAGATGTTAGGAGGAAAGAGGGAAGCCACAAAAGGAGAGATGAGGGACTGCAGCCATTAAGGTATTAAGGCAGACTGATGCTTTTTGAGGGGGAAAATGTGTGGGCCAGGTCAGGAAACACATTCCCCTTTTTCCCCTGATGTCATTTTATTCTTCAAAGTCTTCCAGCCAAACTTACGAATGCATGCAAAATACAAGCTTTTATTTTGGCTTTTTAGTGTGTGTGTGTGGCTTTTTTTTTTTTTTTTTTAAACAGTAGAACAAAGAGAATAGGAGAAAAAGACACCGTTTGCAGTATATCTTGAACATGAAAGAGCCTTGTGCAGCAGAGAAATGGCTGATGTCATTTTTATAAGTGAAGCTCCTCCTCAGCAGCCAAGACACTGGCCTCTCCCACTGGCAGCTGAGGGGCAAGAAGAACTGGGATCTCCAATTAATAATATTTGTCATGAGGAAATGGGGCTAGATTATGTTTTGCATAGCCTTCACTGCTCTATCAATCCTGATAGTATTCAGTTGTCATTCTATAAATAATGTATTGGAAAATGTTAATGTCAATTATAACTTTGTGACTTCTGCCTAGACTGGAAGAACTATCCTGCCTGACTGCTTTAACATAAAACTATATCGTGATACCCATTTATAACTCTCAAATCTTTTACATAAACTTCAGTACTTGGAGTAGTTACTGAACTGACTACTCAATAAATTTAACTAAACGCAGCAGAGGATAAATTTTAGTCCATAGGGAAAAATAAATGTGATTATATACTTGCAAAAAAGGTCATGCCAGCATATAGTTAAAGTTTTTGATGCAACATTGTCCCACAGTCCACCAAGAATGGTTAGAGGAGGCTGCTAGGAAGAACATTTTAGGGGCATTAAAATAACTTTTAATTATCTGGTATTCCTTTCTACCATTTAGAATGAAGAGCTTTCCTGTCCTCTAGGCATTTCCCCTCCAATGAAAATAAAATACAAGAACTTCCCTATGGTAATTTAGTTTCACTGAGTAGTAGTTTTAATGAGTAAAAACATATTTTTTTCTGGGTTTACTATCTTTATATAGTGGTTTATTTTCATCTTCAGCTTGCCTTATAACATTTCTTAAATATTTTGTTGTTGCTGCATAATTACATAGTAATATGAACATGATATTTGTATAGATGCAGAGGAACAACTGCAGCTCAGTGTTCGCAGGTCACTGAAAACAGTCTTTTTTGCTAATTCTTAGGTGGTGGCACATGCCACAAACACCATGATAATCTGTTTTCCAGTGGATCTCTGTCCTTCTCCGTTATCCATTAGCACTCTCAATCCAGAGCCCAGTGAAGCTGGAGGACATCCTCCTCAGTTTCTGCCTGTTCCTGCCAAAGCTTGTCATCTATAGTGCTACAGGATGAATTTCTGCTGTTTCCACCGGCAAGGGTGACACAAGGATTTTTTATTTTGTTCCCTATCACAAGTGGATGTAATACCACAGAGCAGTATTTAGTGATTTGTGGGTTCCACTTCTTGAACTTCTAATGATCATCTCCTGATCCTGGATTATTTCTTTGTTTAAGGGCTGCTGACATAACATAAATGAAGGAGGCAGAACCAGAAAAGCAAGCAGTTCTTCAGCCAAATAGAATATGGTGGTGCTGGGCTTCCTGATGCTCAGGACATGGAGGTATGAAAGTGTTCTAGCGACAGGCTGAGAAACAGCTCAGCTTTCAGTGAGTGCTGTGAAGCACGGTTTAGCCTGGGAGATCCTCCTGCTTTGTCTGTAATTCTTCTGAGCACAGAAGAAGTTACAGATTCCCTGAGGTGCACAGGAGGACTGACATAATGCCTGGACAGATCCCCCACGTTAGTGCACCCTTGAAGCACAGGCCACTGCTACACGTGTCTGTCTGTTGGCTGTTTGTTCCTTACCTGGAAGAAAAGCATGAAGGCACATTGTGGCAAGAGTGACTTGCCAGTTAGCGTGCCCTTAGCATTCAGGGTTTTCTTTGAGTAACACCCTGTGCCCAGCTTGGGTGGCACATGTCTTTTGGAGACCAGGCTTTCAAAGTTTGATGCTTTCTTGGTTTTTGCTTTTTGCCCTCTTGCACTTGGCTTATTTTACCTACTTTCCTATCATGCTTTTCACATTTTCCACTCCTGTCTCCTTTCTTCTCAGAAAGCTGTATTCTGCCACTGTTATTCTGGGTTTTTCTCTCTTCAAACTGTCATTCTCCATCTCAGGAACCTGCTGATCCTAGCAGTCCTGCCTTCTACTGTTAAAAGCAGACCCCCACAAATTTCATAGTCCTTACAAAGGGCAATATCTCCACTTCCTGTATAACGTAATAGCATCTGAGATAATATCAGTGGGTAATTATCCATCTTGTAAATACCTCAGAGAAAAAAAGAAAGCCGTATGCTGTCCAGGAGATACTTCTCAACCACCAAGCAGCCTTTTATAAATTTAGGCTCCTCTCAGAAAACTGCATTTTTTATGCACAATGACATAGCAAACTTTGCAAAGAGAGATAAAAGCACACTGGGAAGAAGAATATGACACATTCCTAATCAGTGTTGCGCTAGCACTGTTGTAAACTGCCCTGTAGTTATTCACACAGCATTTACGTTTTCAGTCCTCACTTAAAACTGTATTTGAACAGTGAGCATTAGCAGAAGCAGCACTGTGCTTTTTTGATCATGGTACAACGCCTCTTTCTGTAACAGCTGACTTCTGTACTTTTGTGATCTAGACTATGTAGTCGCTCTTAAAATCAATTCTGACTATGAAATAGAATAGAGAACACTTGGCTAAGAATAATTTGTTACGCAATTAGTACAACGATAAGAATAAATCAAAACCTGTATTCTATCAAGCATGGTAGGCACAGGGATTCTTCTGATGTGTTTCCTTTCCAACCTACTGATTTCAGCTGCTTCTGTCCTTCATGATTTTTCAGATTTTTCATTTGTTTGAAAGCAGCTGTTTTATTTCTAGAAAGTCTGATGGGGAGAGAGATCTTCTTTTGATCAGACTGCATTTACAATAGTGACAGCACTTCAGAAAATAAAATGGATAGCTCAGAGACCTGTACTGATTTTGAAGAAAGTCCTTGATAAATCAGAGATTTAAAAAAAAAAAAAAAAAGGTTTGGCAAGTCAAACTTTACTTTTAGGTGGTGACGGGCTTCAGAATATGAGGATGTAGAACCCTTTGATCAGAATTGCTTTTAGTGGGAAATCCTTTCTTCTGTCACTGTCCCCTTCAAGGTAAAAGATAATGTTCTCGCTGGAAGCATTTAAAAAGGTAGACTTCAAAATACTGCATGTGAGTCATACATAATTATTTCGCAGTTACTGAGTAGTAACTTCTCAATATTGCATCTAAAATAGTCATCTTGGAAGGTGTGTTATGGTGTTAACCAGATATCCTCTTTTATTTACTGCTTAATTTTACTGCCCTTCACAGCTTGTACTGACTCGGTTATCTAGGGTAGAGAAAACAGAAAAGTAATTGGTTCAAGCATCACGAGATGGCTTTCAGCTACTTAGCAGCAGGGTGTCATAAGTCTAATGTTGCCATTTTCAATTATTTCTTTAAGTTTCTAGTCTACATTTATTAATAACTTGTAGCCCCTTACATCTATTCTCCATTTTATTGATGAGTTCCTCATTTTTGTAAATGTAAAATCACTCGGGTTTTAATTTGTACTTCAAAATTAAATACCTTTATCTTGAAGCCCTCAGAACTGCTGTTTCCCGTGGAAAAATAGTACTTCCTTTTTTGCTGCATTAAATTGGGAACAGCAAGCATCTGTCAAGTCTCTTCACAGAATCTTCATTTTTTTTTTTGTAGCAGGGAGAGTTTAAAACAAGCGAATGCTTTGAAAATTTGGACTTTATCATTACTTTCCTAATTTTGTGAACTGGACTATTCCGATATTATCTGATTATCCAGGCAGTAACTTGCTGTATTCTTCCCGTTGCAGAGTATCCTCTATGCAGTAGATCCTAATTGGTGAAGCCAATTTAACAAGTATAGGAGTATGTCAGCTTTTTCTTGTTGCCTTGTCATGCCTTTGTGAGAATCACTAGAATTTGTTCTTTAGAGCTGGCGAGTTCACTGCTGCTAGTGACATTTTGAATTATTTTCTTGGAGGAAGCTGCTGTAGCAAATCTTCTAACAGCTTCATCTTGTGAACACGGCTTTTTCATTCTCTTGAACTAGCCTAGATGGGAAGTCAACAGCTGGTGACACTGTGTACCAAAAACTGGCTCCAACAGCTGAGTAGGTGGCACGCTGCTGGCAAGGACGGCTCACCTTAAGACGAGTACCGATGCTTTGAGATTC
Organism: Thinocorus orbignyianus; assembly: GCA_013400375.1. Lineage (NCBI taxonomy): Eukaryota > Metazoa > Chordata > Aves > Ciconiiformes > Thinocoridae > Thinocorus > Thinocorus orbignyianus. The sequence goes on along the minus strand of VXBW01007289.1, from coordinate 58,365 downwards.
TAGGCACAGAGCTGTGCAGAAAGCCAGAACGTGTTTACAAGTTTTGTGCAGCTTCTTAACTGGTGTTACTCTAAGCTAAGAAACCTGCTTGTATTCTGAATTTGAGCATGGTGATACAAGAAAATTCCTCTGTCCAGGCAATATTAATAATCAAACTGCTTATTCTCACAAAGATAGAAATTGGGGATAAGCATAGATATTTTTAGGAGTTTTTTTTTCCTATTTAGCAGTTCTTACAATCTTGAGATCTTGTCACCTAGGGATAAAACCTTGGAATGCTGCTTTAGCAATAAAAATAGCAGTACTGAGTCTTTATGGTGTCTCCTTGTCTTTGCTTAAATGTTATTATTCATTCCAGAAAGTCAAAACACTGTTGTTAAAATCCTTTCAGTATCTTTTTGAAGTGTCAGTGTTTGATGGAGACTGTGTTCACCACAACGCGATAGAACTAGTAATGTCATTCCACAATTTCTGTACATTTTCCAAAAGAGAGCTTTCTGGTTTTGGTTTTGGAGGCTTATTTCAATTTGTTTTGTTCCCCAGCCCCTACTGCTCTTGGACTACACTAATTCAATGCTTCCTTCTTAGCGTATTAAGAAATATGTAACAGCCAAATCTCAATCCAGCCCCTGCAAGTTCACAGGAAATGGAAAAGTTAAGTTTTTCCCTTTGAAGGATCTATGTTCCGGTCATTCTTACACTAATGAATCTAAGCTATTAAAGAAGAACAGCTATGCTAGAACAAGTTAAAACAAACAAACAAAAATCATCAGATTACTGTAAGAAGTTATCTAGATGTCAGAGAACTAAGGGAAAATACTATTTGTGCAGTGGACCACATACTGTACTGCAAATACAGTGTATATCTTTAAGTCACTGCAGGAACAAGTCAAATGAGTGTCCCGAGTCTCTTTTTTGTTAATTTATGCATAACGACTAAAAAATTATGCAGCCTTTAATGTCAGACAGAAAAAGCCTCCAACCCATAGCAGCAAGTAATTTAATTTACAAGGTTTTAACTGCTTGCTATGTTAAAGCAATTTGCTAAGAACCACAGAATGGAGATGGGAATAGTAAGATGGCAAACTTATTTGAATAAAAATACAGGACTAATTGAGCAATGGTTGGAAACCAAGTTTACCATTCTGGTGACTCTCAAACAAATTACTGTCATTCTCCTAATCTATTAAAACCTGGGCTATGCTTAACCTGGATTCCAGTGTCCAGTGCTCATAAACAACATTCATTATTCTCTTTGTTACAAATTTCCTGAAAACAAACGGCTGTCTAGTTCCTGTACCCACTGCCAATAACCTAGTGAGACAGTTCTTCAGCTACAATATTCATGTTTTTCTAGTATTTTTCCACAACATATTGTTTACTGTCTTAATTCTTACTTTTTCTTCTGATCCCCACTCTCCTGCTGTAGCTTCTTACATTGTACCCCGAGGTATATGGTCTTTAACCCTACTGAGATTAGAGGAAAAATAAATAAGCAGTCAGAAAAAGAGGTTAAGAATGGGAAAACAACAACAAAAAAATGTTAGTAAACCCAAGGAGGGGAAAAAAACTCAGAACACTTGGTATTTTACTGGGTAGATTAGGATTGTCTTGGGCATTAGGAAAAGGTACTTCACTGAGAGGGTGGTCAGTCACTGCACCAGGCTCCCCAGGGAAGTGGTCACAACACCAAGCCTGTCAGAGTTCAAGAGCATCTGGATGATGCTCTCAGTCACATAGTTTAGTTTTAGAAAGTCCTGCGAGGAGCAGGGTGCTGGACTTGATGATCCTTATGGGTATATTCCAGCTTGAGATATTCCTCTGACAGAGAAAGAACGCTCAAATTCAGGCTAGCAGTACAGAGAACTGAATTACAAAACCTTTGTAAGTCCCTTCAAACTTTATTCTGTGTTTGAGTTAAAATCCAGCCCATCAGTCACAGGAGATCAGTGACAAATGCCTAAATGCCTAACAGCACACCTCATTCAGTAAATATCTGAAACTTTGGACACTGCAGGTGATCTCTTCAGCTGCTGAATCCAATTGTTTGTTTTAACTAAACCCACTTCCTGGTGTTCTGAAGCAAGTTCTCTCCTCTCTACTTAATCAATACTTCCTAAAAAAAAAAAATCTGATTGCTCTTAGTTTGTTTGCTTTCTGTTTAGGCACGTTGTATGTGGTGGGTGCTATATAAAATAAAATGAAGTAATATGCATTATCACCTGTGTGATTCCCATAATAAATGGCTCTCTCTTTTTCATGCATCCAGGTGATGCAGCACCACAGAATTATTCACTAAGACTTTCATTCAGCAGTGGAGTTTCAGTACTTTATTTTGAAAGTCTCTTATTAACTAGTTTAAAACAACTGAACAAATTAAATGTAAAGTGTTCTTTATTAAATAACTCAAAAGGTAAAGCAAATTGTGCTATTAAGAAAGACAACATCATAGTTCCAAAGGATTTTTACAGCAGAAAACAAGTTGTGGGAAATGAGCATTCCAGTCTAGCAGCCAAATTGTCCTCATTTTTATGGAGTTAATTTCGGTCCTCAAATTGTGACTTGTTTTTTAAAAGATATGCTGCTAGAAATTCAATGGGATTTGGTGGTCTGTAAAGAAAAAAGTAAATCAAAAGCGATTATTTTTTTGTTATAAGAAATTAGGTAGCTGTAGAACTAATCATCTACCCTTAACAGCAAAATAACTCCTCCCAAACACATATAAACCTTAATTTAGGGATGACCAACTACCTAGAGTTACACTGTAGACTTCCACTTTAATAAGGAGTATTAGTTACTGTTGGTTGAATGTTACTGAACTGCTCCAAGTTATATACCTAGAACTAGGGTACGCACTCCAAGATTAAATACTGTATGTACATATGGAAGTTACATGTATATGCCTATTTCTTTAATTCATGCAATATAAAGTAAAAGTTAATCTGTCGGTGCTTTCTTGCTTCATTTTCTTGAAATGTTTATGGTGTAGCTTTGTGCATCAGAGCTGTTTTCAGTGGTTTCTGGCAACTGAAACGAACACAACAAAACTTCAACAAAAACTTTGTTTGAGAAGTGCTCTGACTGGAAAGTAGTCAAAGCCTTTTGATCTCTGGCCTGAGTTTGTAAGTTTGTTGTTTTTTTTTTAAAAAGCTCCTCCAGTTACAGTGCATGAATCCTGCTAATCTGGATTCTATCCACAGAATAAATGACCAACTTAACTTATTCCACACTGGGTCAGACCAAAGGTTTGGCTGTGAAAAAGTATGCTTATAAAGAGTGAAAAAAAAAAAAACAAACCAAAAAAAAAAAACAGGAAAGAAAAAATAGGAAGAAGTGCACAGAGATATTTCTCTGGACCAATCCTTTTGGCTCCCAAGCACGTACCAGCTTTTTGAGTTAGCACTGTTAATAGCCCTGGGTGGATTCCTCTACAACTTTGACCACTTGCCCCTTGAGCCCACATAAAACGTTCATGTGCTCAACCCGAGGCAAAAAATAATATAGCTGAATTATGTGACCTGTGAAGGATCACCTCCTCTTGTTCATTATGAATTTGCTACCTGCTTCACTTAATTTGATTACTGTACCAGAGGAGATAGTAAACAATCCATCCCAATTCATCTCTATGCTATTTGTGATTTAACAGATTCCTAATGTATTCTCTCAGAGGTCTCTCTTCTATAAATCATCTATTCAGTCACTCCATATGAAGACAGCAGTCCATCCCTCTCACCACCTTGTCGCTCCTCTTACTTTCTCACATTCTACCAGAATACTGGGGGATTGGAATTAGACACAATATCAAAAATACAAGAATATCACACATTTATATAGTGACATTACCCTTCAATTTCTAAGTCCTACCATTAAGAATTTTTGATTTTGCAATGCACTGCCATATACATTTAGCCGTTTAAAATGTGTTTTTTTCAGCAGGTAATTGTCAGTTAAGAATCTATCATTTAGTCACTAGCATTAGGGTATTTTTAACTCTACGACGTGCATCATTTTCTGTTTATTTTTATTCAATCTTTCTGTCATAGCTTCACTTTTTCGTAGCAGTCCTTCATAATTTCACAAATTTATGCTGTTCCTGTGCAACTACAATTCATCAACTTAAAAAAAAAAAACAACAGAAAAAAACACAAAGAACCCCAACCTGTTCTGTAAAATCCAGTACCATTAACAAATTTCATCAGCCACTTAAATTGGTGTACATAAACCTTTTCAGGATTCTAGTGTTGAGCTCATTTCACCACTTACTCCTACCCTCTGTCTCATATCTTCCCATCAGTTCCTTATCCATACAAAGGCTTTTCCTTGAATCTCACAGCACGTAACTCTTATAAAAGATTTTAATGACTGTGTCAGAAACCTTTTGGAAATTTAACAGGTGATACCATCTGGGTTCCTGCTTATGTGTGCTTGCTGACTCCTTCAATCAACTCCCAAGAGACTCACAAGACCTGACAAAATTTGTGTTGACTCCTCCCAAATACATCATTTATCCACATGCTCACTATCCTGGGTGATAATTTCTACTGAATTCCAGGCATAGTCATCAGCTGTACTGGGTTGTTCCCTGAACATCTCTATATTCCTTAGAAAAAGAAATTAGTATCCATTAGTTACTTTCCTGTTCAATTTTAAGCATAAGATTATGCAGCAGAGCTGGTAGTTCAGCTTTTTCACCCCTGAGATTTTAATATGCTGAACTGATTAGTTAATCTGCCCTTGCCAGTCTGATACTCCTAGCTTCCTTTTTCTTTTCTGTATGTTCCCCAACCTCTTCTATCAATATTCCAACTTCACTCCAGTGATAAGTCCCGATAAAGAACAGCTCCTTACAGAGCGAAGAAAGAGAAAGAAAAGAAGAAAACCCTTCTACGCTGACTGATGAGAGATTTGGGGCATCTTGACAGTGTATTCAAAGGACAAGCCATCAGTTTGCTTCTCACTGTGTTGACACTGCAGGCTCAGCCTTATCCTTTACAAAGTGTTTTAATTGCTGACAAAGATGCACATCAGGCCCGATTTGTCTATCTGTCTTTTAAATGACAAGCAGAACTCTCTAATTCCACAGTACAAAAATCTTGTTCAAAACTAGAACAACTTCTTGCTTTGCTTCTCTAAGGCAAATTATGTGATCAAATTAATTTAAAAGAATACATTTTTTCCCTCCAAAACCTTTGTAGTAGTACACCTCACTGGGAAACCCCAAACTGAGTAACTAACTCTTACCACGCCATAGGCGCCTAAGTGAGGAACACGTCCTGCACAGTCAGTCGTGGGAATTCATAGGTTCATAAACCTGTTGTAATGGCTTTCTTACGACCAGCAAACTAGTAAAACCAGGTCTGATGTGCACGGTCTGTAAAGGTGACAGGCTGCCCCAGTTTGAGACCCAAGAACAGAAGGAACACTGAAGCACCCTACCTCTCTTTTGCAAGAACAGCGAGTCCTTGTAGCAAGATAGGTACAACCGTCTGGTCCAAGTAGGCACGTGTGGGTAATGACTGGAGGTCCACCTTCTGCTTTGATGTTTTCTCTGCATTTATTTTCTCATTTTCTACTATCCTCTGAGGTAGAAAATGAAAGAAAAAAAAGGAATGAACATTGTTAACAGCAGTCACATCTATTTTCAAGTGTGAGTGCAAACAAAGCACACATCTCTGCAATTCACTGACAATAATAGCTTTTTCCAACTTGTAAGAAAATATAACTGCGTATTTTTCCTTGCATAAAAATCTAATCCAGAGGAGCCTTCTGTTAAATTCTTACACTCTGGGAAAACAATGTTAAAAAGTCATAAGTTTTCTAAAACAGAAGACACCCAATCTCTGCTGCTGTTATTTCTGCTGTTGCGTTCAAATTTAAATTCTACACCACTGAGTGAGAACTGGCTACTAACAAGAGTGGTCCCAACTGAATGGTTCCTGTACGCACCCACTTCTAACACAAGGTGCTAAAAGTGTAAGAAATTCAGGTGAACCTGACAAAGAGGACTCTGTTGAGGTCAAGCACTTTGAGACCATGATTTATTAAAGCACAGACAAGTAACTTACAAAAAGATAAAGTAAATGCTTCCAGGTACCTCTTGGTCAAAAAGTACCAAGTCATTTTACACCATTAACTGTAGTTAAAAGATACCCTGCCTGCCACTGCCAGTAAACCAAACACATTCAATGCAACATGTACCGATCTACCAACGCAGGACCAACATATCCAGTGTGTCGTGGTTCGGTGTTGGAAGCTGAGGCTCAAGGGCAGGCAGTTATCAGGGAGATCAGACACACAGGACATTTAAAAAAAGTTTCTGCGAAAGCTTTGCATAGAGTAGGAGCTTATACTGGAGGGAGACTGAAGGCATTTCTTTAATACTAAATAACTATCATAGAATTATTCCAACCTGTGCTGTTACTTCTCAGAGTAAGTAATTAAAGACAGCAGGGATTATTCCGATCCCATGTTTCCATTGACACGGATACAAAAAGAATCCCTCACTTTGATACTTTCATAGAAATGCCATCAACTCCTATTCCCCTCCTGTAATAAAAGGCTGGCTGGCTTTTTGAGCCATAATAAATTAATGGAATAATTAACGATCATCAAAAATCCCACCTCATTAGGTGGTTCTTTTATTTACTTCAGTAACAATATAACGAAAGCAACACAACAGAAAATACATTGATTAACAGCCAATTATGCAAGGGACTAGTATCTGTTGGTCCAAATTTCCATTTAACTTTCTTGGGAACGATATATTTGCCGAAGCTCCACCCAAGACTCAACATTTTCCACCACGACTTGCATTGTACTTTACAGCAACAACATTTTTGTTACCTCTACATTTTCCGTGAGGCCGTATTCAGAATGGGGATTTTCTGGAACCTGTTAAAACCAAAACCACAGAGTCAGCAACGCAGAAACACCCCTTTTCCGCGGTACACAAAAGCATTTCTTGCAGTACCTGCGGCTGTCCCTCCATGATCTGTTCCGCCTCCATGCTTCGCAAAGCGGGATGTGCTGGACGCGCAGCGATCTTGGAAAGCAATACAAGAACCGGTCAGCGGGCTGAGACGAGAGACGAGCTGACTGATAACCGCATCACCGGGTTACGGCGGCACAGTGACCCGAAAGCTCGGGGGCAAACCGGAGTCACTCCCCTTCCCTCCTTCGCCTCTTCCCCTCCTCACCTGCCCCACAGGCCCACCGCTGCCCCCACCCCCTCCGCCGCCCCGCAGGGTCCTGGCCGTGCCCCCAGCACAGCACCGCCCCGCACGGCGGACACCGAACCCGCGCCCCCTCACCCTCCGGTGCGCCCAGAGCTCGGCGGCGGGCGGGGCGGCGGGGAACCCAAAACCACTCCTGCAGCGAACCGGACCCTGTCGCAAATTGTTTTGACGTAAATGAAACCGTCGCGCTGCCGCCGCCCGCCCTGCTGCGCATGCGCACAGCGACACCCGAGCGGGTGACGCCACCATAGGCGGGGCCGCCAGCCCCCTCCCCATTGGCCGCTGTGCGCGCGGGGGCGGGCCTTCAACCGTTGGAGCGTAGCTGAGGGGGACGCGGCGCGTGCACGGCTCGTTAGGGGCTGGACGGGAGCGGCAGGTGCTCGGAGCGGCTCTGGCTGAGGCTTTTTATTATTTTAAAGTAATTTTTTTCCACTGAATTAGGGGTGCTGTCCTCCCTTCTGCTCGGCTTCCTGAGGCGTAGCTGGGGGAGCCTCGGGTAAGGATAGCTGTGGGGGAGCAGGCAGGTAATTCTGCTCGTAGGTGCTCTGTCAGGGGTAAAACTGGCGGGCTGTTCCTCTTCTCCAAGCAGGCCTTTGGAAAACACCTGCCCCGGAGCAATCTACGGATAATCGCTGCAGTTTGGCGCCTGACGAGCTCACTGGGATGTCTGTGCAAAATAACTTTGCTGAAACTAGCTTTGAGCTGAAGAGGTGGCTTTATTATTGAAGTAACTTTTCAGAGCTGTGTAGGGTATGGTTTGCAAAACAACGACTGTTGGCCATTAAATTTGACCGGATTTTAGTTTTTCTTTTTTAAGTAAAATGCAGCTGCTTAGCTCTTAGCTGCTTTTCTCTACGTATCAGCTTTAATCATCCTGTCTTGACTTGAAGCTATCAAGAAATGGAAACTTTACAGCTGCTTTGGTTGTTGTACTGTTACAAATCCCACTGGTATTTCAACATCTATGCCTGATTTTTTGGGGGGAATATTTTTATTAGGAATTAAATTCTGTGGTGATGTTTGTGCTAGCAGACTAAAAACACCTTTTGAACTTTTCTTAGTTTTTGCTTGAGAAAGTAGTTTGATTCCTGTAGTCTGAATATGTATATGTTTTTTACAGAATAAACTATTTTGTTGGCTTATATTTTGAGGGTCTATTCCCTTTTCTTTTTTTCTTGCTGCAGTAACAATAATGCACATGAATTCTCTAGGTGATGCTCTTAAAAGATTAGTGATGTAGAAAACTAACAGAAAGATTAGATTTTCCTCCAATGTCATAATCTAATTCTTAATGGTGCTGGTGAAGTGTGTTTGCACTTCTTTCAAAGTGGATTAAAATCATGTTTACAGAAGTGGTAGTGTTATTAGCGTGATAAGCAGTCTCAAAAACTGGTGCAGTCAGTCACAAATTTGATGGTCAACTGAAGGACCTGGAGCTGTAGCAGAACCGGGTACTGTCTTTGAATCAATTTGAGTCCCTAGTGCTAGCAGCCTTTAGCCGGTGTCAAGAGGGCTAGGTGAAAACACAAGGCAAAACTATGAGATTTTTTTTCTGAAACTGAAACAAAACAGGAACACAAATTCTTAATGTGAACAGGTGAGGGTGAAGAGGTGTGAGCTGCTCATTCTGGTTTGAGGCTCTCCTGTTTTTCTCATCATATTCTCTAAAATGTCATTGCTCAAACTATGTGTAGAATACTTGAATTTGTTGTAGCAGTGGCTACCAAGGGAAAATAATCCTTATACCCCTAGCCCCTTGTTTCCATGTTTATACAGTCTCTGTTGTATTCGAGTTTTGCAATGATGTGTTGGGAGCGAGCAAAGGTTTCCTAGCTGGACTTTTCGTGTAATGCTAAGTTGTGATGGCAGGGTAATTGCACCTTCTTAATTCCTGTGACTGTGGTGCTCATCTGCTCTGATTCCAAAACCTCTTGTGGCGATACCACATTGTACCTCCTGTATTTTACGGGCCCTCCATCTTCAGGGTGTCCCTGCCCGTGGCAGGGGGCTTGGAAGTGGATGATGGGATCATAGAATGATTAGAGTTGGGAAGGGGCCTTAAAGATCCTCGAGGGACACCTCCCACTAGAGCAGGTTGCTCAAAGCCCCATCCGGCCTGGCCTTGACTGCTTCCAGGGACGGGGCATCCACAACCTCCCTGGGCAACCTGTTCTTTAAGGTTCCTTTCAATTCTAACCGTTCTATGACTCTATGAAAATACTTCATGATATTTTCACAATAGGAGCACATGATCCTTCTTACCAAATAGAGAATAAAAATACATAATTAACTTTATGGTGATTTCCCAGCACTGATAGGTTTGGCTCTGTTTAATAACGGTTCTGGATGGTGAATAGCTGGTTTATATATTGTTGTTTTGTATGTTAATAAAATTCTGTATTTTATATAGTTTTAAAATAGCGAGGGTGGAAGAATATATTCTTTTTCCTTCTGACTGACAGATCTATAACGCATACCCAACTCCGTTCGCTTCCTCCCCGTGAGGAGGCAGCCCGTCACCTCAGTTACAGCGATGGGGAGCAGACGAAGCGCTGAAGACATTCCCGGGGGCAATCCCAGCGCGGCGGAGGCGGGACGCGGTCACCCAGCCCCAGCTCAGCCTCTGCCTCGGGAGGAGCGGAAAGCTCCCCGAACCTTCCCCCTCCGGCACCCACCGGGCAGCGGTGCCAGGTGCCCCCGCGGGGAAGGTCACAACCCCGCTCCGAATAATTGATTTTATTAAATTATTCATCCTCTTTCCACCCGGTGCGGAGCTCTGCTGGGACACCACCTCCACCCTCGCCAGGGTGCTGCCCNCAGCGGCCTCCCCGCACAAGCGGAACCTGTACTACTTCTCCTACCCGCTCTTCGCCGCCTTCGCCCTGCTCCGCTTCGTCGCCTTCCAGCTCGGGCTGCTCTTCGCCTGGCTCTGCGAGCGCCTCTCCCGCGGCGCCCTCATGGCCGCCAAGGGCAGCAGGGCCGGGGACGGCGAGGCTCCCGAGCCCGGCGGGGCGCCCGAGACGGTGCGGGCCTGTCACAAGCGGGCCTTCGAGTGCATCTCCATGGCCCTGCGCATCGACGAGGACGAGAGAGGTACCGGAGCGCCGGCGGCCGGGCCGGGGCCGGGAGGGAGGTCGGGCGGGTAGGGCCTGCCGGCCGTGCGCCGGGGAAGCGGGGCCGCCGCTTTGGGTTAGAAACGGGTGGAACCGGTTTGTGTGAGAAACCGGGGTCCGTGAGGGAGGGCGAGCGGCCTGCCGGGGGCTGCTCGCCTTCTGCTGCGCCCCCAGCGCCGCCGGGTTCCTCCCCGCCGGGCCAAAGCTCCGTGCTAATTTCCCGGGGAAAATTGGGCTTTGCGTTTCTGTCCGGTAACTTTAATTTGAAATTTTTTGGTGCCGAGGTCTGGGTGAGGCGATTAAAAACCGCAGCCGGCGTCGGGTCTCAGCAGGCCCCCGGACAACAAAGCAGCGGGGACAATAAGGGCGCATCCTTTAATGCCCCCCCTCCCCTCCTTCTCCCCCTCAGCTGCCCATTTGGAGTCATCTGATTTTTTTAAGGAAAGAAATAATTATTCCTGTGTGGGCAGTTGCTTTTTAAAATTAATGTTCTTAAGCTGTTTGCCATGCTTACTTTTTTTAGAAGAGTTATCACTATGTGACTGGAAGATGTTAAGGAGGTTGTTAAGGGTTCTTTGATTTATTTGATTAACTAAAACAGTGGAGTGAGGAATTTGTTTATTCTTTTCCTGTCTAGAGGATAAA
>VXBW01007289.1:5252-46371 GCA_013400375.1 Thinocorus orbignyianus | reverse complement strand
GGGCTTTGCGTTTCTGTCCGGTAACTTTAATTTGAAATTTTTTGGTGCCGAGGTCTGGGTGAGGCGATTAAAAACCGCAGCCGGTGTCGGGTCTCAGCAGGCCCCCGGACAACAAAGCAGCGGGGACAATAAGGGCGCATCCTTTAATGCCCCCCCTCCCCTCCTTCTCCCCCTCAGCTGCCCATTTGGAGTCATCTGATTTTTTTAAGGAAAGAAATAATTATTCCTGTGTGGGCAGTTGCTTTTTAAAATTAATGTTCTTAAGCTGTTTGCCATGCTTACTTTTTTTAGAAGAGTTACCACTATGTGACTGGAAGATGTTAAGGAGGTTGTTAAGGGTTCTTTGATTTATTTGATTAACTAAAACAGTGGAGTGAGGAATTTGTTTATTCTTTTCCTGTCTAGAGGATAAAAGAAGCATTAGTGTGTTTGATTTAGCCATTTAGTCTAAATGCAGCAGCACAGCTCTTGTCAGCATCCTCAAAGTAGCTTTTAAGTGCATGCTGTTTTAAAATCCTCTGGAAACATCAGAATACCTTGTTATGCCCTTCAGTTGAGCTTTAGTGAAGCCGCTGTCCTAGAGGAGAAGGTGAAAAATGTAGGAATGGTCCTTCAATAGAAGCCACACGCTGAGAGCAGCATGAAAGGGAAGGATGTGTCTCGCTTTGCATTTGACAGTTTGGGAGTGGCAATGGTGACCTCTGGAAGGAAAATAAATCCCACCCTGTGCAGCAAGGTTAGTCGAGAGCAGTTGTACAGTGTTCACAGCACTGAGGATCTTAGGAGTAAATCGTGAAAGCAGGTACCTCTGGCTGAAAACTTCAGCGTTCTTCATGGTTACTCTGAGAAGAGTAGCTAAGCCTTAAATTATCAGGTGCCCTTTCCGTTGTTGTGGGTTATAACTGTTAGTGGTTTGAAGGGTAAGCCTTCAAATCCTGATTTTAATCATGGGCTTGCTTTAGAGTTGACATCTACAAGCTAGCTGCACAGGTCATTCAGTAAGAAAGAAAAAATCTTTCCTGCTAACACAAGTAGTTGCAAAGGTGTTGTAAGCCTGCAAATGCAATATTCATTTTACTGAGAAAGAACTCACTTTGCTTAAATACATACGTTTATTATTTGATTATCTGTTTTTATTGGAGTACCTGCATACCTTTGAATTTATGTGCTATGTAAACAATTTTTGTCACTTCCTGCAGAAAACACTCTTAGCTGTAATATGTGAAATGGTTGGGATTTCTGGATTGTCTAATATGCTGTTAATTGTGTGGCAGTTTTGTTGTTCTGGAAGCTATGCATGCATCAGTAATTATGATAGCACCTCTGGTAATTTTTAGGCTTCTGAATTATTTGGGATGTAATATAATAATAATATGTATATATTATGTAATAATAATTAGTATTATAACATAATATTATTATATTCTTGTTTGGATATTTTCAAAATGAAGCTTAACATCTTTTCCTGGGACTGAGAAGGCCCATGTGGTGAGTTGAGCCCAGCCAGCAGCTTGTTTACTCACCTCAGTGGGACAGGGGAGAGAGTAGGAAGAGCAAAAGCAGCAGAACTTGTGGTTCAGCATAAAGACCTGTTAATAAATGCAGGGAGGAGGTGGGGAAGACAAGACAATTGCTTGCCAATTTGCAGCCAGTTCCTGATCAATAGCTGCCTTGGGAGACACAGCCCCTACCCTGTTCTTCTACCCAAGTTGTTACTGCTGGGCATTATATGATATGGTATGGAATATCCCTTTGGCCAGTTTGGGTCAGCCATCCTGCCAGTGCCCTAATTTCTCATGCATCACCAGCCTACTCACTGGGGTCAAGAGCAGGGAAAAGAAAGCTGTGAGGCTGTGCAAGCTATTCAGCAGTAGCCAAAACATTTCTGTGTTTTCAACACTGCTTCAGTCGCAAATCCAAAACTCAGTACCGTGGGGGCTGCTGTGAAGATCTGTAGTGCCATCCCAGCCAGATCCAGTATGGCAATTCAATGTGACTTTTTCTTTTATTGTACTTTTAATGTCTTAATCACTGAGAACTAGTAAACGGTTCTGTGTGGACTCAGAGCACTGTCTTTGCGAACAGCTCAGTTTGGTATATTGCTTTTAAAGCTTCTCCTTTTAAAAAGGTGGAAGTGAGATTTTAGTGATGACCTTGGCATGTTTGTAACTGCTCTTCAGAATAGCAAACCAATTTGGGTGATAGCAGAGGTGGCTGGAATCATCTTCAATTTGATTTCTAATAGCCATAATCAGTGTTAGATTTACACTGCAGTCAAAACTGTTTCCATAGATGATGGGAAGAAGCTTAAAGAAAAAAAGGCTAAAGAGAGGATCGAAGTCACTGAGCTTTGATGATGTAATTTATCTACCTTTGTCCTTAACAGTCCAGATAAACAAAGCTGGTGGAGAAAGGGCAGTGATAAAATGATTCCCAAAGCATGTGATTGATGTACATTACTGTAGGAAGGTGCTGCTCCTGTGGTTTATGCCAGTAAGAACAAAGTGTGGAGTTACCTGCGCAGGGTAACTTGCCAAATGTTATTAAAAGATTTTGCATCTGGAGAGGAGCAAGATCAAACCCCTAAGAGGTTTCTAAAAACATACTGAAATATTCTTACTGGCACTAAAATTTGCTAGAGAATAGGTTTTGGGCTGAAGTTATCAAAAGATTTGAGTGCAGAAGCAACTCAGTCACTGGTAACTGGCTCTTAGGAGTAGTTTTGTGAAACGGTGTCCCTTTTGAAACCAGTACAGTGATATCTGAAGGTTTCATTCTAGGTATTTTGTTTTTTTTTTCTGGCTTGTTATTGCTAATCGGGTTTAAATAGCGAATGTGCTCCATTCCTGTGTGGAGAGGCGTGCTTAGTGTGACATACCTGCCCTGCAAAAGTATGTTTCCATATGCAGGCAAGTATCTTTTCAGTGCAGAGTATTTACAGAAGGGGAGCAGTATGGCATAGATGTGAATATCTCTTCAATGGGTTATTTGCTGTCACAGTGTCAGATAGTATAGGTCAGGCATAGGCACATTCATGGTTGTGTTTGCTGTAATATCCCTTTAGGACAGTATTGGTGCATATGTACACCTGCAGTCCAGCAGTGTCACAATAGGATAAACAGAGAAGTACCCCCATGACAAATGAGCTGCTCCATACGAAAGTTAATCAGAGGAGAAGTGTCCCGTCTCATTTGCATAGTAACTTAGACTCATTGTGTTTATTCTTGAGGTTTTATGCTTCTAGTGTTACTTTGGTATTGAATATCACTGGCAGATGATCACCAGAAAGAAAAACTGTTATTTTCACCATTTCTGTGGTGAATGAGTGTGTGTAGGACAGCTTTTTAACCTTTCTTTTGGTGGTGGGTTATTGTTTGTTTTGGGGTTTTTTGTATGTTTTTTTTCTTTCTTTCTTTTTTTTTTTTTCTCCTTTTTTTTCTTTCCAGGGGACTGATCTCTGTAAGACAGATGTACAAGTACTCCTAAAACAGGCAAAAGTGATTTGAGGCTGGTGTAGTACCTGTGTTTAATAGAAAAGCTTATTTGAAACTAAGTAGATACCAAGTTGACAGTGTCCCTTTAAGTGTTTCTTTAAATCATACAAGTTTGTTTAAATCTCTTCCTTCCTCTTAAGTGTTTTACGTAGTGTTATATGGAACCATTCCTAAGCTTTAATTCATTACAGAAAATAATGGGTTCACTTCCTTTTTAAGCAGGACAAAAGGAACAAGCTGTTGAATGGTATAAGAAAGGAATTGAAGAACTGGAAAAAGGAATAGCTGTCTTAGTAATTGGTCAAGGTAAGCCAGTTTTGAGTTTTGTGGAAAAGATTTTGGTGTATGGCTTCTTCAAAGTGAGGAATCAGTATTGCTAAATATGGTAGGTGCTAGAAATGGGCTGCTGTATGAATTCACAGGAGTGCTTCTTATTCCTAGAACAGCCGTGGGGAGAGCACTGGTCCACCTGTCTGTTCTGCCTTAATGTTCTGGTCTTTAACACATGCAAATCTAGCTCCAAATATTTTCAGAATATCCAAAACCATAAGCAGTTCATGAACATTCTAAACTAAAACATTTGATTTCTTATATAACGGGAATGCCAAAATATTGAGTTCTCATCTGATTTGCCAAAGTTGACAGTTCGTGTTCTCACTTACGCGGAATTTTATATTCCCTTCAGTAAAACTAAAAAAGAAACCACTCAATTTGGAATGGTCTGGCATTGTGTTTTGGCTTATGCCAAAATAACTGAAAATTTCCAACAAAGGAAGAAAACCATCTGTGTGTATGGAAACATTTTAAGCTGTTCTATAGAAGCAGGTATGTACCATAGAGAAATAGGTGTAGTGAAGGACTTGTTAACAGTTACTGTTCTCAAAATAGTATAATAATAACCCAACCCACAAAAAAGCCCCCAAACTTGTAACTGCTCTTGCAGACTGCTGTTCTATTCCTCAGCTATGTTAAGAAATATTTGTGAACAGTATATCAGTGTATGGTGATATATTACTTATGCAGCAAAACCAGTGGCATTTGATACAACTCATCTAAATTGCACAGTTTAAAAAAAAAATAAATCTTGACTTGAACAGACATTATTTTTTAGGAAGTGGTGATATTAATGTCTCTAATTTTGTGTGTTTTGAAATGTAAAGGGACACAGTCAACTGAATTTAAATCTGTTAATTTTGCCCAAGTGAATTATTTCAAATTGTACTTGCCTCTCAGTCACTTTTCAAGATCTTAATTTTTTTTTTTTTAATTTGACTTCTTTAAGAAAAATGTAATGGCAAAGAAAACATATTAGGTCAGCGTGAGATATTAGAGAATATGCAAAGCAGTTCTTGCATTCCCACTGCTCTGTGAGAAATATTGTAAAACAGAGAGTGTCAACTAACTTTAAATTCTTGATTAAATAGAAAGCTTTAGGGTTTTTTTGTTATTAATTTTGCAACAATGTTCCTTAGAGGAGGGGGTAGATGAGGGGTGGGAGGAAGAGAAGGGAAGGCTGCATGTCAGTATTTTAGCACTTAAAAAAAGCTAATTTGCCAAATTGTGTGTTAACATTGATTTTTCTTTGTAAGGTGAGCAGTGTGAACGGGCTCGACGACTGCAATCTAAAATGATGACAAATTTGGCAATGGCCAAGGATCGCTTGCAGCTTTTAGGTACCAGTTATAATTCATGACTTTGGAAATTTTGTCATTATTTGCACAACACCATGTAATGTATTCTTTTAAAATACTACTTTGATTTTTAAGGTGAAGGAGTCATTGTCTGTGTTAGGTCTCTTAAGCTTAGTTTTCAGTTGAGAGTAAGTGATACTTTTTCAATGCTGTTGATGGACTTTGGAATCTCATCATCTACTTCTCTATGCCATAAGAAATGAAATTGGTTTACAAGTAACTGAGAAGTCTTTATATCATGTCATGCTTGACTCAAACTGAGGAAGTCTTGACCAACTCTTGTTGGAGTTAGTTTAGGATTTCTGTGTTAGAATTGTAGTAAAACTTAGGATATATTGCTGAACATGAATGCTAAGTGTGCCTTCTGTGTGTGTAACTACTTCATGTTGTGTTAACTCTGCTGTCACTTATTTAACAATTTTCCTGATCATTGGTATGTACTGTAGTAGTAATTCTTTAGCATTATGTAGGCCATTCTTATTATTTTTATCTATTAGTGTTCTATTTTAAGATTAGTCAGTAAGACTACTTTTTTGTCATAGAAGCATAGTGTTGTATAGTTTTAGCTTTATCAAAATTAAGTGTTGTATGTAAGCTCTTAATGGACATCAAGCAGCAAACCGACAGCTTTGTGTAGCACGTGCTCTATTCTGAGAATTGTGGAAATACTTTCAGTTTGGGCAGTGAAATTATGGTAAAGGTTGGTTTGGGGGTTGTTTTTTTTTTAATTGGTCTGTATGGGAGAGCTGACAAATGTGCTTGAGTTTTTAACTTGTGCGTCTGCAGCTTTAAACTTGCACTGTGTTGTTCTGAGTTCTACTAATTCCCTCTCCTTGGAGCATATAGAGCAGACAGGAAAACTCACGTCCTTTTCTCCTCTTATACTTTGATTCTGCGGTCCTGACTCTGGATTGTCAGGGAAGTTGTGTCAACCACAAGAAAACGAATCCGTTTTGTTTCCCTTGAGCTCCTGGTGCCCTTAGTTCTTTTTGGGGAAAAATAAAAAAGCGAAGGGAATGTGGAGTTTCAGAGGCTTCTATGGTTTGTGACAAGTGCTTGTCGGTGGAACCTTGGTGTGTACAGAAAAGGTATTTTCTGTTCATTA
Source organism: Thinocorus orbignyianus (assembly GCA_013400375.1). Classification (NCBI taxonomy): domain Eukaryota; kingdom Metazoa; phylum Chordata; class Aves; order Ciconiiformes; family Thinocoridae; genus Thinocorus; species Thinocorus orbignyianus. The sequence continues at coordinate 40,081 of VXBW01007289.1, read as the reverse complement.
GGGTTAAAGGCTGACTTCTAGAGGTTATGTAAGCTAGGGAACAAAACAGTGAAATCGATTACATGCTGACAATCTTTGATGAGGTATGGCTTGTTGCTGACATCCTAATTGCAAGTAACTAGAGTTTCCTTGAACCTTGACGTAGCCATGTCTGTATTTTGTGGGTAGCGTCCCATCCTTGCTTGTGCTATTACAGCAGCGCTTGCAATGTTTGTAGGTTCTTTACTTGCTGTATTCTGATTGAAAAGGTAAAAATGGTAAACGTTGCAGAAAACCTGAAGTTGAAATCAAGCTGGTGCATTCATTTCCACTATTAGAATTTGTGATCACATGCTATTTGTATGCAGATTGAAAGGTGAACAGATAGAATAGTGGTTATTGCATAAGTGTATGTTGAATATGATTTTACTCTATTTGTACTTTGTAATTATCAGAAGTTTAATCCTTTATTCTACTTAGGTTCTAGTTCTTGATGCACTAAGGATCTGCGTCAAAAAATGCGCCTGAGAACAGAGTCTGGATAAAAAGGAGCAAGTAAAGTCATTTGTCCTTTTGGGAAGGAAAAAAATGTTGTTTGGAGAGATATTCAAATGGATTTAAATCCCTGCAAACTTGATCATTATCCATCTATTTGAGTAATATTTGTTACACCGTCTAACCAGCATCTGGTTTTGTTACTTTATACGTAATTTTACATGGGTTTTGTGGAAATCTAAGAATATACAGGCTTAAGTGTGCATAGCTTTTTAGCCAGTAACTTAGGGTAACAGACGTTTAAACATTTTAGAGTGGTGTAGAGACGCTTTTGCAGTTGAACTAAACCTGAGGCTCTTGAAGCTCTTGAAGTTCAAAAAAGTGATCTTTTTCTTCTCGTAACTTCATTCTAAGGCTGTTTTTCCATTTCTTAAAAGAGAATAGGCTTTACTGTGTTAGTTGGCAGGATAGAACAGACTTAAAGTAGACAGTAACGTCACATATTGCTAGACAGAGATGTGACTGCAGACTGCATGGTGACACCACTGATGGGAGTGTGTTGTCTGATTGCACCTGTGTATCATCGCCATGTGTCATCACAGCACTGATGCCTTTTAGTGCTAGACAAAGAGCATGTAACTGCCTAATTGGATGATGGCTTTACTGTTTTGAGCACTGTTTTCATCTTGAGTCTAAATTACTGTATCGTTTTTCACTTAAAGTTGTACTTCAGCCTGAAAACTAAAGTTACTCCAGAGCACCTCAAGGTGACTCAACGACTTTGGCAGCCTAGTGACAATGTTGAGTTGTGCCAGCTGTCAGGGGACTTCAGGTGATACTGTTTGGATTGGTGGTGACTCCTGTTTTTGGCACAGTTTAGCTGTACAGTTATGATAAATCTTGCCCTCATGGTCTTCATACACCTGATCTCTCCTGGATGACTGGTCCCTAGTGTTAGAGTTGTTATATTTGATATGTTTAGAATCATAGGAGGATATTTGTTTCCTAGAACTGATACATAATACTCAGCAGTTTACTGTTCCTAAAGGTAGATGACTACAATGTCCACTACAACACTATTCAATTCTAGTACTATGCTTTTGTTATACCAATCTGTGTTCTCCCATTTCAGAGAGACTTTCTGTAGGGGAACAGATTTTTATCAGCGCGAGTGCCTTTCTGTGTACTATGTGTAACTTCAGTATTCTGGACACATGGCACGTAATTCAAATATAATTCATCAGTAGCCTCTTTGATAACAATTCTGCCCATCTGTAGATATGGACTTCAATGATACCTTTTCGGATTCTTCCACTTGGAGGTGATGTTTATGCTTCAGGCTTGTATTACAGGGTAGTGTTTGTTTGGGGGTTTTGTATTAGAAATGGGTTAGGAACTCAACATCTAGTGTTGCCTGTATAAGACAGTGGCTGCAGAGGTGGTTGTTTGTTAGGTTTATGTCAATGTTGTATCATCAAGGAGAAAATGATGGATGAGATTCTGTAATTTTTTCCCCCTCCAATGTTTGGAGGCGCAGGGACAATGCATTTAAATGAAAAGTGATAGAGTGTCCTGTTCATTCCCTGGAATAGTATTGAGTTGCTTGATATATTTTCATTATTCCAGAGGGCTCTTAGCTACACTGTCTTTCAAGAAAAGTGGTATATTTGCTTTATGTAATTTTATGTGCTATATTAAAATTACATGCCAATATGTAAGGCGATGTGAATTGTAACTAGACAACAGTTGGATTACATCTTTGTGTTGCACTTTTGGAGTTCCTGAATGTGTGGAACTCACTAAGGAATTGATAACTGTGGTAAAACCCTAGTCTCAAGCTGCAGAATTGCAGCAAATACCGTTTTTTGCATTCCTGCCCAAGCGAATTTATTTTCTTGTGGTCACTTGATAACAAGTTTTGGTTTTTTTCATAAATTTCAGAAATGTTCTACAAAACTTAACTGATTATCTAATACCTTACTGAGTCTGTTGTTTCCTAAGTTTCTCTGTGTGCTCTCCATTCAGATTGCACACACTGGGCAGGGAAGAGACTGTTCTGCTTTCTCCTTCAATAGTGCTGTGCCCACTACAATAGTGTACTGGGTTTGTGGTCAGTAATACTAAAAGGACTTTTCTTAGACTTCTTTAGAAGGAGATTTCTTAGAGTAACTTGGAAGTTATACAAAGCTTGTGGTTGTTTGTGGGCTGTTCTTTTGTGGTTAACATTTTGTTGTTTTACTGTACCCGACTCTTCAATTTAAAACAAAGTAAACCCTGGGTGCACATGCTCATCTTGAACTTTAGCTTTTTATATGTGCCTGTGGCTACTGAGTTTTCACTCTAAACCTCATCTTGTTCAGTCTGGGTGTTATTATTAATCCATCACTTAAACTACTGAGTCTAAAGATGCTTTTCGGTGAAGTGGTTAGTGTTCAGGAGCAGGCAGAAGAAGAAAGGAGTGAAGCAGAAAGACTGGAAGAAGATCTGTAATAGAAAAAGAAACAGGAGGGAGGTGTTTAGGCGTGTGGCTTGTATGATCTGCAAACTCTGTATGACAATTCTTCCTCCAGTCAAGGCATTTATGATCTTGGCCATGCATGTTGTCAGTGGAACTTGGCTTCTTTTGCAGTATGTGCTTTCATGTTGCCAGAGAACATCGCTCCTTTACTTGTACATCTGTTTTCCTGTAGCTTCTTGGTGCTGTTATCTCTTGGGGGAGAGGAGGGAAAAAAAGGAGGGGGGTAGGAGTGTGACAGCTCATTGCATCCTTACAAAACATGTTTTGCTTTTACAAAAAAGGGGTGGGGGTGTGTGACAATAAAGGTGGGGGGGGAGGCTGTACAGTGCCCCAGGGGTAAGGCCTAGAGACTTTTAACTGCAGTGATAAAAGCAGGAATGGCAGGTGAGCTACGGAGAGCAACTAGTGCTGAGGCTTAATTCTTGCTTTGTGTCATTTGCAGCCCCACACCTCTTTGGTTTATGCTTTGTCTAGTTTATCATGACGCCTTAGAGTTAATTTCTTTCTCCTTAAGTTTTAACCATGTGAATCTTGTATTCAGATGTTTCCGAAGTTAATCCTCTTAAAGAACACAGTTTGCATGAGAATTTTATTGACTTAATCTCAAGGCAATTATATTTCTAAATAGAGATCTTGAAAGACATCATCTTAATGTATATGTGGTGTTTTGTTTGAATGGTTGAGGTTTCTGTAAAATGTTGACTGGCTGTTACTACTTAAGTGAAACATATAATTTTTAGGAAAGTGATAGCTCCTTGCAGTTGGTCAAAAGTAACACCTCACGGAGGACTTTCAGAAATGGTTTATCAACACAAATATTTAGTAAATGAAGTCAAATTAATCCTGACCATTGCTTTTGGGAAGTAACTGCAATCACTAAACTAGAAAGATTGTTGTAATTAACTCAGCCCTGAGTGGCTAGTTTTATAGCTATATTCGGTCATGCTTATACTGACAGAATTTTCTTAAAAATTTGCTAAACGTGTAGAATAGATAGAAATACTCCTTTTATCTTTAACCCTGTATTGAGTATAACAAAGCCAAACTTGACATTTATCTGTTCAGCATACATAAACTTTATTGGTTCATTTTTATTTTTTGTTTGTTTATTTTGTCCTTTTTCCTCCCTCCCCCTCTGTCTACTATGTAGAGAAGCTGCAGGCAGTTTTGCAAATTTCCAAGCCGCAAACGGAGGTGTATAATGACAGTACTAACCTGGCATGCCGCAATGGACATCTCCAGTCAGGTGGGTTTGGTTTTACAGGCTCCTATTGAGGGGATGTCTCTCAGTTTCTGGTGTATTACAGGGAAAAATACTCATTGCTCTGTTCTGGCCCCACCAATGAATTGTTTTATATTTCTGTTTTTAAAGGCTTTATGTAAAATACATTCCATCCTTTCTATGACTTTGACAACGCCTTGGGTTTGTAGTATTCAGTTCTCTTTTACGATGACTGTCCTAGGATGCGAAACTGTTTACTAAGACAACATTTTAGAAAATATTTCTTCTGTTATATAATTAAAGGAATTAAATTAAACCTGTTTTAGGAAGTGTTGAGGTCAGTGTAGGATATGTAGGTTGTATATATTGTTGTTGTGAAAGTGAATGTGCAAGTACATTTGACTGCTTTGAATTCCAGGGGTTTTTACTCTGAGAAAGTATACGTGATTAAAACCGGGGAGGAAAAAAATAGCTCTTGCTTTTTGTCAAAAAAGGTTCTTTTTATCTTTACTCAAAAGACTGCACCAGGGATACTAAAATACCAGAAGTAAACTTGTTTGTCTGTACACAGGGAGTAAAGTTACTGTGAGATTTGTGAATTGTCTTCAGGAAATGTTTTAAGGGAGCAGTAAGCTGTTATCACAACCGTGACCTCAACTGGTAATTTGTACAGTAGACTACAATGAAGTTAAATAAAATAGAGACCTAACAAGCAGTGGAGTTCCTAAAGCTTGTCTACTGAGTCAGGAGCAGTATTCAGGTTTTGAAGTAAACTAACTTGAAAGTTAGTGTCAACATGCTTTTTTTTAGCTCAATTTCTAGTTCTGAAGTCATCTTGCTATTTGGCTTTATTCTTTCTAATGTATGATAAATTAAAGTAGTGCAACTATGTCATGTTAGGTACCTCTGGATTACTGCACCTATGGTATTTTTGTGAACTGAATTTGTCAAAAAGATGAGGTAAATGGCTCTTTGGTATAAGTTCCTGTGTAGATTGAGAACTCTCTATGGTAAATGATCCAGTACAACTCTTGGGGTTTTTACCTGCTTGTCTGGAGATTAAATGAACAAATACATACATATATACACCAAAATTGATAACATGCTCCATCTGATTCAGGAGAAATAGCTTTTTGTTGAAACTCTTTCCTTTATATGTTTTTGTGCCTTTCTCAACATATCTGAGTTGGGTGCTGCAGGAGAAGGTTAGGCTGGCTTCCACTCTTGAAACTGTAAATTTGCTTAGATCTGTTATAACAATGCATAGAATGTCCATTGGCATCTACTGGAAATGAAGGAACATTTTGACAGTTCTGTAGCAGGTGTTTTTATTTGAAGAAGTTCCTGTAGCAGGAGATGGTCGCTGTTGGCAAACGCATGGAAGTTGGTATTAGTTGATTTACCTGTTTGGAGTCAGATTCCTGGAGACTTACAGGAGATGATTGACAGAACCACCTCTGCAAAACTGTAGGAGGAAAGAGCAGCGAGACAACTGCAAAGGGCTGTGGTCCTCTGGACATGCTTTTTTCTGCGAAAGTGTCTTTGACTTTCTGAAAAGGAATGTGGGCTAAGGGAGAAACTTTCATTTACCAGGCTCAGTGGGATCTGAGAATAGACAGAAGGACTAAAGAGCAGGTCATAAAAGAGTTAGGTTCCAGGCATCTACTGATTACTCTGAACAAGACTTCAAGAGGCTTGTTCCATTTCTATTTGTATTTATGTTGCCAAAGATAAACTCTAGATTCATAAAGTGTGGAAGTTAGAGGTTTATCCAGGGTAGTGAACTTCTCCTGCAGCTGTGGCGTCCCTGATAGGATCAAGAAAGTCAGCCCATTAACTGATGTCTGAATTTCTTAATTGGCTGGTGCCTGCGCTCGCATGCTCACTCTCTCAGGCTCTGTCTCTCCTTGTAGGGTGTGAGGGGAGGGAGCCTTGTGTGTATGAACACGTCAGTGCTACACTTTTCTTCTTAAAAGTACTTCCCTTATACATGTTGTAATAAAGATGGTATTTTCACATGGACAGTTGCAGTCATTTAAAAACCCAAAGTAGGTGACAAATTCTTGGGAAACTGTACAGAATCAGCTTACAGGCTACTTGAGATAAGAGGACTGCTGTTACTGAGAACCAGAAGTAGTGCAGAGATAATGAGCCACAAGGGTCTGGCATAAACCTCATACATAAACCTCTCTACATCAACTGTTACCTGTGCTTTTGCCTAATCTCGCTGGGCTTTTTAGAAATCCGGGATTTTATTGTGAAACATGATCATTCTTAGTTCTAACATTAGGAAAGTGCCTTTTTGCCCATTGTTTGGTCAAAAAGTTCATTGCTTTCTTTCGTTTGCCTTTAAAGGCTAAAGTCTTTAAAGATGTTTTTGCTTTGTAATTCTGTCTGATAGTCTATTGTCACAGCTATACTGCACATCTTTTGTGTTCCCAAATGTTAGTGATTGGAGATTCTTCCTTCTTTCAAGGTGACTGTTTGTGTCAGCTTTTCAGTCAAATTTACCTACCCCTGTCTTCCTCATTCATTGTTTCTGGACTTACCTGAACAGATGGAGATTTTTCTTGAAAATTTGTCTGATAGCTTTATAATGAGATTTTATAAGACCTCGTTACAGCAGTGTCACCTGCCTTTCAGTTACAGCTGTGTAGTGGCGTTTTTTATTTTTAAACTAGCTTGGGAAGGAGATCATCCCAATCTTGCTAAAGGCAGCGTTTATGACTCTTATGAATTTATTTACTGGGCATACCATACTGACAGCATTGCAGTAGTTTGTGTACCATTTTACACTTCATGTGTAAATCTCAACATGATATATGATCAAAGAAACAATTAAATTTTTCTTTTCTTACCACAACATTAGCACTGTGCACGTAGCTAGTATTTTATCTGATTTTTCATTTGGATGAGTTTGCTGGCATGTTTTTAATAGTAGGCATATATTGGCAATGTTTTTCAAGTTACAGAAATTCTACTCTTAATAGTGAAGTTTTTCAAGGAGTTTCCCAAGTAGAAGAACAAGTAGTGATAAGATAATTTTTAACACCGTAATTTGGCAACAGTAGATATTTGGCTGACGTGTCTCTGTCAACTCAGAAAGGAGAACAACTGATCTGTGTACCTGTGCTACCGTTTGAGACATGAAACTTGCCCTTGTTAGTTGCTGAAGCTTTCCATTAGGTCGCTTTTATTACTTGAATCATCCTATTTGAAAAATCTGAATATAAGCTTTGAAGGAATTACTGTTTTCGGGGCTACTGTGAATGCTGATCCTGAATAACTACCAGTCTTGCTATTGCTGAATGTATTTTTCAATGCAATATTTGCAGAAAATGTATAGCTACGCAGTTTAAAGATTTTTTTTATTATTTTTTTTTTATTTTTTTTATTTTTTTTTTAAATTTTTTTGGAACACATACATAAAGTTACAGACAATTCTAGACTGGTGATTTTATTTTTTTCCCCAACCTGAGGTCCAGAGACCACATATAATAACTTCTCATAGTCACGTCCTGTCAGTTATCGACAGGCGTATGTAAGGAGTTTCTGAGTAGTATTCCCTGATGATTTTTAACATTTCACAACTAAAGGCTGGAAACTGTTCTGCAATACTGGAAATGCTGCTGTTAATTTTAATTTAAACTTTTTTTTTTTATGCTTAACAAGTTATAAAACAGCAGCAACTTGTTTAATTAAAATGTGCCTTAATCTGTTTTAGGTGCACAAGGCAAAGTACAATTTATTTGCTTTTTAGAAATACAAAGCATGCTTTTATCTTTATTAGATAAGTGAGCTAGAGCTGCATGTTTTCCAGATTGCTTCTGTGTTTCCAGGTGTGTATTATGATCAAGCTTCTCTTAAAGTTCTTCAAACATATCCTTGCTTCACTTTATGTTTGAAAACAACCAAATATAATAAATGCATTTTAACATTTCTTTCTGCGAGGGAGTCTGAAATTGGGTGCCTGTGTCTGCAGCTTATCCCAATTTAATCAATAGAAAATCTCATACAAAATGTTGCTGCTTGTTTGTTCTGTATATTTGGATATCAGATGAAAGCTGCAGGGATGCTTTCGGAACTGGATAGTTACTATTTCTGTATGTCCTAGGGGTGTTAGCTCTGAGCTTTAAAGTAAATTATCCTGTCCAGTCGAGAATTAGAGAGGAAAATGAAAATGATCAAGCCCCTATTAATATTCTGTAAGTATACGTGAAGCAGACAATTGATTCGTGCAGTGTTTCAAATACACTTGAAAAAATGCCATGGTCTGTCTCTGTGATTAGAACATATTTTAGGCACTTCCTTACTGTTTTATACAGAACGGTGAAACATTTGGCAAAAGGCTGATGGAGATACTACAAAGGCTTTAAGTCACTTGCAGCATATTTTCAGTCTTTCAGCAGATGACAAATACAAATGGGTAAGAAATGTGTTTTGGGGTTTTTGCTTTTATTACAGCAATATATATATTTTACATAATGAAACAGTATGGGCTCTCAGTCTGACAAGTGACATACATGTGGTCTTAAACACTTCATGCTTTAGAAATAGGTAAACTTTGGATAAACTGTAATTCTGAAAAGTTTGATCACATTTTTATCCTTAAATTAAAATTTTTATACAAAGTGAAGTTTTCCTCTGGGGTTTACACTGAACAACTGTGTTACAGAGCAAATTCATCAGCCCTTCCTGAAGGGAAAAAAAATAACAAAACAATGAAACTGTGCGCCACCTTTTGGTTAAATTGGACCAAAGAGCTGAGTGACTGCTTTTTGAATTTGAAAGTTCCTAAGTATGCCTAATTATGAAGAATTTTTGACTTGGAAACCCTTTTGAAGGAATGACTAAGTAAATTTAACCAACTCTCGATCTGTGTGTGATTTAGTCAGTAATCAGTTTTGGGTTGGGCCTTTTTTTTTTTTTTTTTTTTGTGTGTGTTTGTTTGCTTTTAACAACAAATGTCTTACTGATAAATGTAGTTCATTATATTCTTTGTTTCCTCGGTTTTTGCATATTGATACATCTGCATTTTTATGATGGCCCCAGCAGAGTTTCTGTGACTCTAAAAGGGTGGATTTGTGACTGAAGAAAGGCTTTTGAAACTCTTTATCCAAGTAGTTCAACAGCTGGATAACTGCAGGCTGTGTAAAGATTTGTAGTATGGAGGACTTTTATATTTAAAGAGGCTGAGAACATGGTAGTGATTACTCTTTCCATGATACTGTTTCACTGCAGTATTCTTACTTTAATTTTTTAAACACATTCAAAATTAAGAGGCTTCCTAAAGTATTTTTCATTGAACTGCAATATTAAAAATTATTCATAGTTGTTAGCTTCCTTAAAAATCAGAGTTCTTTGGCCCATTGCTTAAGACTAACAAGACAAACTGAGTTGCAGACTTCTAAAATCCTAGTGAAGAAACTTGCAGCTGAAATCCATCTTGAGCTCCCTTACCTCTGATGCTATATTTCTTATATGTAATCAAAAAGCTCCTTCAACCTGTTAAAAGGATATAAAATGATGCAGTATTTACATTTCTCATTGCAGAAAGCACTGCTGTACTAGACAGCTTGCAGTACTGTATTCTCTCCCAATCTGATGCTGGTTTCTAACCAGCCTGACCAACATGCATGTTCACTTTAGGACTTTCTTACCTCTTAGTCTCCATTTACACTTGCTATTTCTGTGCCAAGGAACCTTCTTTTATCATGTCCCATATGAAGAATGTAGAAATCAAGTGCTCTTATACTTACTCTGGATGAAAATGGCCTTTTGTAGTTTAATCATCTGTGGCCAATACGATAAATTATATCTGTCACCAGATTCGAGACCTTCCTGCTTCATCATGGATGTCAATTAGAGCAGGTGTGAATGGATTGTTTGGTGGTGATTGAATTCAGTGATACAGTATTTTAAGACTTAATTTTAAAATACTTCAGAGGTGTCCATTTGGAACTTACTTACCCCTTGAGATTCCTGAAGTGGAACAAAGTTGTAAGAAAAAGCACTCGATACCTGCTTGCAGGTAGAACTATTTTAATTTTCCCAAATTGCAGTGCCTTGGTGAAGCTTCTATGTGGAAGGTGCTGGATAGCATTGTAGCATCACGAGTAACTAGATTGCTAACATCAATTAAGGAAGGAGTGCTCTGAATCAAACGGCTTGAAATTTAGGGATTTTTATAATTGTTATTTCTAGGATTTCCTGGGAAGAAAAATTTTCTGGGTTGTGTTCTGTCATCTTCTGTCTTAAGGAATAAATGGTGTTCTTCCCTTGTAACAGGGCTTAGCTATCTTCAGCTTTTCTAAGATGTCTAGCTAGTCTTGGTTTTGAGAGATCCTAAAAATTCAAAACGTAACTTCTAGAAGAAAGCTGCAGTTAATATCCCATTAAAAGTGCTAAACCTCCTTAAAAACTCGTATTATTCTGCTATAATGCTGTATTATATGTGTCAACAATACTGTCTTCAACTTAGAATTGATGGTAAAAGTACAACTGCTGAAAATGTTCTCATGACATTGGTTTTCTTTATAGAAAGTGGAGCAGTTCCAAAAAAGACAACGCACACAAGTAATTCCCTTCCTCGTTCAAAAACTGTTGCAAAAACTGGATCTACAGGCCTTTCAGGTCACCACAGAACTCCTAGCTACAGTGGGATATCATCGTCTTCTGTGTCTAGAGCAGCACTTAATCCTGTAGCTTCAACTCACAAGGTATGGTGATGATAAATATAGCAGTATACACTTGGAAAAATCAATGTAAATTCCAGAACAAATGGGATTTACTGCCTTTATTGCGGTATCTTAGTAGCAAAAAACCCCTAAACCTCTAATTATTTTGGCCAAGCCTCTGGAGCTAGGCTGCAGGGTGGATTTTAGAAATTGAGTGTATCGAGTGGCTGCATGGGCAGATGGATTTTAACTGTAATCACAGTGATAAATGATAATACCTGTTCTGAAAATTGTGTTGGAAACTGGGCAAAGCTTCTCTAGGAGAAAAAGAAATATTACTCCCAGTATGTAAAAGATGGTGAAAAAACCCTTTTACTCCAGAGCAACAGATTTCCTCCCAGTATGTTCCTTCTCTTCCAATATAATGCAACCACAACGAAAAGCAAATTATGGTTAGAATGTAACTTAAATACAAAAGTAAGTCTTATAGTAATAAGAAAGGCAGAAAAGCGCTGCATTTCTTTTGACCCATCTCTTTCCCTTCTTATCTCCCCCACTGCTACTTCCACAGTAAAGTAGAACAGAGAGCAGAGTGGACAGAACATGAACGTGGTGAAGCATTACTGCTGCTGTAACATGAAGGCTTTTAAGTGGCCTGTTGTCAAACTATGACAGCAGAAATTCTTGCTTAATAGGTGTGGGGAATCTGAAACAGTTTGTGATGCTCTATTTCTAGTGTATGTTGGGGGAAAATATCATAGTTAAATATAACAAATTATCTTTAAAAAAACCACCCACCACCAAATAACAAACCCAACAACCAAAAAAGCTCCAAGAACCAAAACAAACCAAAAAAACCCTCACCACTGTAGCCTGAGATGTAATTTTTGTGGCTGGATATGATAGTATGCTTGGTAGGAAAATACAGCCTCAGAATATCTGGTATTTGTTAGTGTATTAGGTTTTACTGGAGCAAATGAAAGGTAGAAGTAATTTTGTTAACAGTATGCTTTCAAAGTATCAAGTTGGGGATTTTTGTTTGTTTTCTTTCCTCCCCCTCTCCAGGCTGCTCCTAAAAACAGCAGAACAAATAAGCCTTCTACTCCTACCACTGCTCCTCGAAAAAAGAAAGACTTGAAGATATTTAGAAACGTGGACAGTAATCTTGCAAATCTCATCCTGAATGAAATTGTTGATAGGTAAGTCTGAAGAAAAGTAGGCTTTTCAATGCAGAAAACCAGTTTTTTGTTCAGTACAGTCTTATCCCCACAGAATAAAAATTAGCACATCCAGTTTGTTGTGAGTTTTCTTGTGGGTTGTTTTGGTGGATTTTTCTGTTGTTACTTTGGCGAAAGGATGAAAATTCAAATCAGAAACGCTTATCTGTTTAAATGCGTAGCGATGTGAATTGTAGATTTCCTCAGAAGGGTTCTGTATAAATAGTCAAATGCATTAAATTAGTCAGCTGCAGCTGAAAAAGAGTATCTCATTGTTAGACTAATTAGTATTCCATTTCTTTGTTAGTGGTCCGGCTGTCAAATTTGATGATATCGCAGGGCAGGAACTGGCTAAACAAGCTTTGCAAGAAATTGTTATTCTTCCTTCACTTAGACCTGAGGTAAGCGCCTGCATTTTGTTATTACTGTGTGACAGAATCAGGAAATGTGTTGTGCTTCACACGTGAAGTGGTGATTCTTGAATCCTGTCTCTACTGGTTATTGTTGCTATCGATAGCTGTCCTGGAAAAGGCAAATGAAGAGTATATTTGTTAAAGTACTACCATGACATTCCTTGTCTCTGGGTTAGTCAGTGTTGGAGAAGAGTGGCTGAGGCAATAGCTTAAACAATAAAACAAAACCAAAAGAAACCAATCAAAGGACAAAACCCTAAAAAAACCAAGCCAAAGAAGCAAAAAACCCCAAACCGTGAATATTTGTGAGCCTGATTGTTCCAGATAGCTATACCTGTGTGTCCAACCCTTACGGACATGTAAAGGACAAAGCCCAGAACTGGAAGAGTGAAATGGATTAAATTTGTATTAGTAAATTAAGTCATGATGCTATCTGATTGCAAAAATACTAAATTGGTATTGTGATCATATTCTCTGTGGTTGCTGGTTAGACTCTCTGTCTATTCACAGCAGGGCAGGATGCAAAGGGGTGTGGCAGCAAACAAGCTGTTCACACTGAGGTGTATAACAGTTGAGGCCACTTATACTCTTCATGTGGCTGAATGGAGATTGGTCATTTAGGCTTTTATTTATTTATTATTTGTTTGTTTATGAGGTGGTACCTCAAGTACTGTGACTGCCTGGGTTCAGTTCTGGAATACATACCACTGGAATTTTCTGAGAGGCTTTAGAAAATGACTAATTTAATTTTCTTTAAAATGCTGGACCCTGGCAGAAATTGGATGCAATGATTTACTGCAGTGCTGATTATTCAAGTAAAATTGCTGTTTCTTCTTTTTCATTTGCTTGTGGTTTTCTTTTGTCGCAGTGGTGGGTGAGTGGAGTTGCTCTGTGGTCTTCCTCTTTCCTTTAATGCAGTTTTTGGTTTTGAAGTGTCACAGGGAAGAAACCCTAAACCTGGCATAGCATCACAGGAATACTAGGCCTGATGAAAACGAAGCTTTGGCATCGAATATGTCTGCTCTGGTATTATTATGCAGAAGGAAAATGTTGTTGTATCATCTCTTATTACAGTGCTTTAGTATGTCAAGTCTGTTGTTCAGCAACACTAACACAATGAGCTGGATGGGAACGACTTTGAGATGTGAGGCTTGGAATAGTTACAACCCTTTGCCAATAATAGCTGATATTTTCAATATGATGTTTTTCATATTGCTGTAGCTAGCAGTGAGCCTGACCTTGGTGTGGGTTGAGAATATAATAAAGGATAGAATCCTGCCAATTTTTAAAGAGGTTGGTTTTCTTCCTTGATAGATATAGCAACTATAGGGCAATATTTAGTTGATTAAATACTACTTCAGTTTTAAAATTTGTGAAGTTTCAAAGTCAAATTCATATTTAAACACACCAATTAACGGTATTTTCATAGGAGAGCAAGCCATGAGGTGAATGAATAGAAAATACTGTATGATGCTAATAGGACAGTAGCATTAGTTCACACCATGTTTATTATGATTAGTCTGCTAATAAAACTTTTAAAAGATCAGTGTGTCTCAGTGATGAATGGCAGCTGTGGCTGAACTGTGCTCAGTCATCTTGAAAATGCTGCGCTGGTAGTGGAGCCGTTTCTTATCGGGGATATCGTGGGAAGGAGTGGTGTTACAATATAAAGTGGCTCCCTGCTATTCCTGTTGTTTGTTTGTTTGTTGGAATTATTGGAAGTTGGAATGGGGAGAGATATGTGAGACCAAAAGGAGAACTCTGAAATTCTTGAGGTGTTAGCTGGGGAAAACAGGCTGCAGGATTAACTAGAAGAGAAGTGCTCTAATGAGAATTGTAGATTTGCTTGTCATGATGCTGCATATGATGTGTGCAACTTCATAGTGTGGGAAAGATGAGCCAATGCAAAGTGAGAGGGAGGAGATTATTATCAGTAGCGTTTAGTGAGAGTAGGTGGTTAAGTAATGTTTTAAATAGTTTTGGGCAAAACTTAAGTCTCCTCAAGTTTTGTTTAATAGAAAAAAAAAAAAAGGATTAAGTGGTTCTTCCTATGGAGTTAGTAGGAGCATTGCTTTAATTCCTACTATATGTGTGTGTTTCTCCCCTTTTTAAATTGAATTGATGCTTTAAACTTGTTAGGCTGGTCTGTCCTGGGAAGTGTATTGCTGCCTTTTTTACTCATTTCACAGTGCCTTTGTGCGCAGAACCATCATGACGCAATTTGAATGTTGTGTGGGAAAAAACAGTGACCTGCATGAGGTCAACTTAGTGACAGAAAGTCTTCCTCTTAAAACCAGTGCTGTTGTAGCACTGTTGCTATTCATACCAGGGCCAGCCAGCTGTTTCTCAATCTTAAACCATTTTCTTGGGGGGGGTAAGCCAACATTTTCTTTAGGTCTTTGAAGGTAACTTAAGATTATGTTCTTTTCAGTTATTTACAGGACTTAGAGCTCCTGCGCGTGGATTATTGCTGTTTGGCCCACCAGGAAATGGGAAGACAATGTTGGTGAGAAAATTATTTCATGCATGAGCTGGTCAGCTTAAAATGTAACCATGAGGGGTGTCTTCCAGTTTGGGTGTTATGCTAATAAAACTGTATATTCTTCTTGGATACATACTATAGTGTCAGTTTAATACAAGAATGCTACGTTGTTCTTAACTGGGGATTTTATGGGGGAGGAAATCGCTCAGTTTGTCCCTAATTTTCTTCAATATCACAAGTAATATTTGGAAACTTAACTAGCAAGTCTGAGTTTAATTTTCAGAGAGAGTAAAAGTAATATGGTTAGTTGCTGGTATTCAGCAGTGATTTATCCCAAGTGGTCTGCTGCCCACTAAAAAACACCACAAGTCCATTTTGGAAATGGGGAAGGAGCACTGTAGCAAGAAGGGGGATTGTCTGACTTCCACTGTCTGGCTGATGCTTGTTTTCTCAGCCTGATGTGCTGGGTTCAGGGAACAGGTGGGAAATGGCTGTACATCCAGCAGGGAGCCTCAGGTGTGGTGGTGCCCTGGGCCGGGCATGTTGTCCTGCATCACACGGCGTGGCTGCAGCTGCACGCTCCCTGTGCTGATGCCGAAGCTGGATCAGCTCTGAAGCGCAGGAGTGTGAATGCTGAGCAGCTCACTTTGCCCAATCTGTCACGTTTTACGTATTGGACCATAATTGCTAATTGCTAAATTAAAGTGTATAACTAGGGAATCATAATTTCTTGAATATAGCAAAACTGTTAAAGAAGAGGGTACTCTGTGTGAGCATTCTGGCTGAACTGGTTTGTGTTTTTTTTCCTGGCTTTCCTCTGAAAACATTCTTTCTATATATAGGGTATGCAGGAAGAAAAATCACCATCATTCTTTATGTGATTTGATCCAATTGTTACCCTAAATCACTACCCTTATTTAGTTAAAACTGTTTCAGATGTCTAGCCTGATACATTGAGAGGAGCTGGAGACTTGTGTTCTTCAGTAAGCAAGTTGTGGTTGGCTGTGAAAATGATGTGATTAGAGAAGTCTAATGGAGTCTGGAAATTTCTCTAGTCGTTAGGCCACTCATCTGTTCTTACTTGTAAGTTGCCTGTAGAGATGTTTTCTGTAGCATCTGCAAGGTGTTTTCTTTGAAGGAGTAGGGGTTTTAAAAATCATCAATCAGGACATGAGTGCTAGCTGCAGAAGCAATTGTCTTCACATCTTCAATGTGATATTTTTAAAATTATGGTTTTTTTCCCTCTTCTAGGCCAAAGCAGTTGCTGCAGAATCAAATGCTACTTTCTTTAATATAAGTGCAGCGAGCCTGACTTCCAAATACGTAAGTAGCAGATGCAAGTTCTAATGATCTGAAAATAGACACATGCTGTGATTATTCGGGTTTAAGAAGGCCAGAGACTTCTGATGAATCCTGGGTGAACTGCTAGCCTATAGTGATCATAAAGTTTTTTAAAAATGACGTGAAGTAAAGTAATCTGGTTTGTGCTTATGATAATGTCAAAATCTTTTGCAGTTCGGGATGACCCTGGCTGTCATATAGATTAGTGGTTGTGATTTTTTTTTTCTTCTTTAAAAAGTATATAAAAAGTGGGTCCAATCTCCCTTTCACTATGATAATTTAGGCACCCAAATATTTTGACAATTCAACTGTGATAGTAAGTGAAGTTGCAGTGTCTCTTCTAAGACAAAACTGTCATGTGTAATACTGAACTAGTGACAATACAAGTGTGTATGGATGGAATGAGTGGGGTTGGTTATCAGCAAGATTTTCCTGTTGGTCCTTATGTTAGCTTTCTTGTAATAAACGTTTTCTAAACCCCCTCCAAAAACAGTTTGTTGTTGTTTTAGGTGGGTGAAGGGGAGAAACTGGTGCGTGCTTTGTTTGCAGTAGCCAGAGAACTTCAGCCTTCTATAATTTTTATTGGTAAGACCTTACATATTGTTGACTTTTGTTCATCTGCTTAAATATTTTCCTTAAATATTAAAGAATCATTGAGTAAACTTTTTTTTGGCAATTCTGCAACGTAGAGCAAGTGTCTTGGGTATGACCTGCGGGCTAATCAGTAGTTTCATACAGAGCATGTTAGATTGCTGTTGTGTTACTTAATTGGTGTTAGGAGTGGGAAGAAGTGCCCTCAAAGACACGAATGCTGTCTTACTTTTACAGAGTAAGTCCATTTATGTATTAAACTTCAAAAGATGAAATTGGGTTTTGCTTGTTCTGAGTTGTGGTTTATCACTAGTGATGTTTGTGGTTTTTTTTCCCTTTCATCTGTGCTTGGTGTTACATACTCACAGGACAACATGTTATACAAACTTTTAAGCTTTACTAAGATCTGTCTCCCTCCTAGGGAGGAAAGATAGGATCTCTCTTACTGGAGCTCTGTGTTATCAAAAGATCTTAGGCAAATATGAAAACTTTAATGTTGTATTCTTAATTAAGATGTATTTTTTTGTTTTTCAGATGAAGTTGATAGCCTTTTGTGTGAAAGACGAGAAGGTGAACATGATGCTAGTAGGCGTCTAAAAACAGAATTTTTAATAGAATTTGATGGTGTAAGTATTTCGTCTTGGGTTTTGTTTGATTTAGTTGAATTGGCTAATGTAGCGGGTGCCAGTACAGGCTACAGATGAAGAACAAACAGGATTTAGCTGCTCAGCCTTAGTTTAGTCTCCCTCCCCACCCTTGCACCTTGCTTGGCAAACAGCTTTTTTCCTATTGCTGTTAATTTTTCACCTGCTTGCTGTAGTATTCTGCAAAATTCAGTCAGGAGTGGAAGGGAGCAATCTGGGGATAAGCTGAAATAATGGGTTCAAAGACTGGACAGAGAAGAAAAGATAAGTGGCAGTAGTGAAGGAGCTGTGGGAACAAATGTTCGTAGAGGGCAAGAGAGGCACTGGAAGGTTAGCCAGTGTGGAATCCTTGTTTGCCTGTTTTTGTGAAGCAAACCTCTTCATTCTGGCAAAGTAATAGAAGATTTAATGGCTTTTAAGCAGTACCTTTTTGTTTTTTAAGGCATATGTGTCAGAAAAGTATGCACCGTCAAGGCATAAAGTGAAACTTGAGGGGTGAGGATTTTGGATGGGCTAGTTCAGATCATGGGTCTGACACATCAGAAGGATTAATTTCTGTGTTGGTATGATTTTTGTTGAGCTGTAAATTTTTTCTTGGCACCATGACCTAGGGATGACAGGATACAGTGAGAATATATTCAGTAGCACATCTGTAATGTCCAGGAAAAAAAATTGGGTTTCATAGTTGAGAGGGACAAATGAATATCAGAATATTTTTCTGTCACACGGCACTGTTTTCTGTATCGAACAATCTTGGTTTAGATTCCACTAGCACAGTGGAATGTACTACAGTGATGAACCGACAGTAGTGAGATACAGGAGGAGAAGATAACTATATAGGCAGACGACAAGATCAGGAAAAAGTTCTCCAAAGTAGAATGTAAAAGGGCAAATAATACAGCGTGACACACAGAATTTTCCCTTAAAATGAAAAGGGGAAAATTAAACAGAATTGGTAAGTTAGCAGACTTTGGTTCAAGGTGTAATTATATCATACAATGTTTTTGTGGAACATTTTGGGCTCAGTAAGGCAACAATGATCTTAAGTCTATGAAGAATTGGGCACTGGGTGAATAGTAATGTGTCTCTGATATCCACATGAGTGCTAGCTGCAGAAGCAGCTGCAAGTCTCCATATTCTTGGTTATGAAAAATCAAGTCTTGTAATTGAGTGAATTGGGGGGAAATGACTGTGTCTGTGCACTATTGAGTAGCTTCTCATTTTGATCACTAGCTTCTCGCAAGACCCATATTAGATGAATCCCTGATCTGATTTGGTGATTTTGGCTGTACCTTAGCATAAAGTTTTTGATTCTCTCTGTAGGCTTCAAAACAATGTTTGGTGTTAAACCCCACAGCAGCAGAAAGTCTAGCTTTTAAAATGCAATGATCTGTGCATGACTAAACTGAGGTTACAAAAAGCACTCAGAAGTTTTCTCTAACGTGTAATGTGCAATTCCACACCAACATTCGTGCTCTTCCAAGACGCTTTTCAAGCAGTGCAACTTGGGCATAGTGTCCTCTGTTTACATTCCTTTTTTTGGTCCTTTTTACTTTTTCCTAGTTTGACTTTACATTTATCTAAAGAATGTTTTACAGCTAACTGCATGGAAAAAAACCCTCATATACAGTAAGATCTCATCAGCATGCTGAATGAGTGACATGTCTAACAAATTTTGCTGTATTACTACTTGATGTAAGCTAAAAACTGTCTTACCTTCCTACGTTATATAGGTGCAGTCGTCTGGAGAAGACAGAATACTTGTGATGGGAGCAACAAACAGGCCACAGGAGCTTGATGATGCTGTTCTCAGGTATCAAAAGTGTCTCCTTTATTTGAATACGGCAATGGGATGCTCATTATGACAAGTGGGTTTTGCTGCTTAGTCTCTTGGTTGTTTCAAGGTTTGGAATAAACAGGAAAAGCTGCTCAACAAGGTTAAATTATTTAACTTCTCAAAGAGGTGCCTGTCTATTTGCTTTTGAGATACATCTGCACAAGTGTGGTGATTTTGGAGTTATCTTTAGCAGCAGTAAAGCAGCAGTACCTGTTGAGACCGAGTCAGCATTACATAACCCTCTTGCATCTTATATATTGCTTTTTTATTATTTGGATCTTAATGGAAAGATGAAGGAAGAAATTTGGCCAGTGAAATCCACTATTCCTTTTCTGTGAATATTGGATTCCGGATGTCCCATGCAATTACAGATCTTGCTGTAGATTTGCCTTGGGACTTTTTTGCTACAGCTCCTCATAATTGCTTCTCCTTTTGTTCTTGATGGAGGAAAATAGGCATGTCAGCACTGTCTGAACAAGTAAAACACATTTTTAACGATTCCAAGGATTTTGTGTACAGCGAATAGATGCTTCATTTTGTTGCTGGTAGTCAGTGGTGTTTCTGCCTTTAGAGTATTTCCTCTCTGGGACAAGTCTCGTAACTTCAGTTAACACTAAAGCAACACCAGTGGCTTGTGCATATTGTGTCTTTGAGCTTTTTGCTTTGTGGGGGTGTTTTTGTTGGGCTGGTTTTTTTTTTGGTTTTTTTTTGAATCTCTAGTTCTACTCTCTAGGATTTGATAATGTAAGTGAAATTTTGACATTTATCAAACCAAATGTCAGATCTGCATGTGCTAAAAAGTTATAAAAGTGTGTGTGAACATATGTATATGTTTGTTTGTTTTTTAAGACGATTCACCAAACGGGTATATGTGTCTTTACCAAATGAGGAAGTAAGTATTGTTTTCCATTTATTTGCTTAATTTTAAGATCAATTTTATTAAAAAGAAAGAATAAAATATCTTTCATAGACTACTCTTAACTTGCCCTAGTGCATGATTACAGTTCTGTGAATTAACTTGTGGCCCATCTTGGCCATATGCACTGTGCTTTAATACTGGCTACTATCTTAAGTTTTTGCATTTACTTTTTTTTTTCCTAGCATGTGCTAGTAGCAAATCTGGTAGTAGCTACTCACTATTTCTTTGCTAGTGAGGTGTTGCTTATGTACTAGCAGGGATGGACAAGTCTGAAGTAGGCTTTGCAGGAGCATGTTCAGTTGTCTGGAGAAGAGTGTTTATTGGAAGAGATCAAAGTAGCTTTCTTGAAGTCCTGTTTTTCAGCTCAACAGCAGGTTAAGGCTTTTGATGAGGATTCTGATGTATTATCCTTGAAGTAGTTTGACCCTTGATCTCGTTACCAAATCCCAATGTCTTTCCCTGAAGAGATGGTAGCGTACAGTCTAATCACAAAGGCACTATAGGCAAGTTTAAACTAGTGAAGCACAAAAGCCAACCTGACAAACGTGTAATTTTGTTGTTGCAACAGGATTATAAATGTACCGTGAAAATGAGTTTTACATCTGATAAATGTATCTTCTTTTCAGACACGGTTGATTTTGTTAAAAAATCTCCTAAGCAAGCAAGGAAGTCCATTGACCCAAAAAGAGTTGGCACAACTAGCCAGGTAAATATTTTGTAACTATAATAAATAAATACACTTATCTACTGCACCTATTATATTCATTCAAAATATGACTAATGTAAATTGTTAGATAGTGACAATACTTGCTGAGAATGAATTGTATGTGTTTTGGGAAGATGGTCTCCTGCCAGGTTACAAGAAAGTGTTTTTATATATGCCTGTATACTTACATGTACTTGTTACTTCCCTACACCACCTGGCTGGGTTTCTGTTGTTGAAAAATGCTCATTGGTGCTTTTCCTTCTGAGGAGGAGGGAGGAGGATATTTCTTCACCTGACCCCCAGGCAATCCAGCTCTCCTCCCTGATGCAAAAAGGCAGGACCAGTTCTGCACTTGGCGTACATTTAAAATCAAAAGCAACTTTTCTTTGCTTGTCTGTTGCTAGCTTTGCTGAGGGTATTACCAATGCAGCAGAGCAAGCACTGGNCTTTAAGGTCCCTTCCAACTCTAACCATTCTATGATTCTGTGAGAGTTGAGAAGCTGGCTAAGTGCTTTGAGAGTATAGTCTATCTCGTACCAAACCTTCAATGCTGAAAGAAGTCTTCCACCAGAGATGCTGCTGTCTGTCCTGTCACCTGCTAAGCAAAGCAGTGCTGCTTTTTAGATTTGTATTTACCCTTCTGAATTAGCAGAATTTTATACTTCCTGGAGTCCGCTGGTCAACTGCTACTGTGGCTTTCCATTAAGGGCATACTTTGAAACTATCACTTATTTTCAAAGCCAAACACTACTGTTAGATTTTGAGTAGTGCCTGCTTTTGCCCTTTGTCAGGCTCTGATGTCAACCAGAAGTGCAAATAGTTCAGAAAACAGGTGATGTGATCACATCATAAGAAAAGTGTGTGGTATTGGGTTCCCAGTGTATTGATTGACTTGAAAGAGGACAGTTGAGTTTTTGGTTTTAAATTCATCTGTTACAAACGATGACAAACTAGTGGTAGGGCATTCCCATAACAGAAACAGTAAACGTGCTTGAGGTTATTTTTGACTGCCATCTTTTTTGCTTTTCCTAGTGTGTTATTTAGGACTTGAATATCTGTACTTACATTTAATCTGGAAGAAGATGTAAATATAGATCACATATGTTGAATGCACTTTACTAAACTTGCAAAACAACACCAAAATAATACTACTTCTGAATGATCTGCAATTGAGATTGTTTGAATTGGGTTTTCTTTTCTTCTTTCTCATTTGCCCCACTTTATCCTTTGACAAAGAATGACAGATGGATACTCTGGAAGCGATTTAACTGCGTTAGCAAAGGATGCAGCACTGGGCCCTATTCGAGGTAAGCTGTGTGGCTTTTTATTTAGGGTTTGAAAAAATGCAGTGATATTTTTTTCTGCATCTTTATAATTCTGAAAAGCTTAATTTCAGAGGTTTAAGATTGGATTTTCGTCTGTAACCTCATAATATTGTCTTGGTAAGACTCGTCTTAAGCAAAACCCTTCAGCAGCTCACCATGTGAAATGGGCACTTTTTGTGTCTCAAGAGGAAAGCAGGATGAAGTGTTTCTCACAGATTTGTGAGACAAGTGCGTCTTTTCTAGGCTGATTTTGGTTCAGGTAATAATCTAAATTATTACTTGAACACCAGTCTCTGACTGCATTACTTGTATAAAGTGGGCAGATCTCTTTAAAATCTAAAATAAGAAAATACTGAAACAGAAGCAATTTTATGTTTTAAGTTTTTTCAGATATGGTTTGAATGGCAGAGCTTTTTTATTTTTAAATCTTCTTAATGTTGAATTGTGATCCAGATGACAATTGTGACTTGAGTAGAGTTTTACTTTGTATTTGTTCTTCCTCTGACATTTCTAGCTTTGAGAAAATAATTATTTTAGTGCCAAGTGAATACTTTTTTCCAGAAAAAAACGGCAACCCAATGCTAACAACCCCACCTTTGTTCTGTTTTACGAGCTAGTTATTGTGTGTCCAGTAGCCACATCAGAAGGGCCTGATTTTGTTTAGTGGAGATCAGCAGTGGGATTTTGTGAAGATTTGGTGCTAGTTTTTTGTTTGCAGATAAATTGTTCTATCTGACAGAAAAGTACTAAAGGCAGCCAGAGCAAAAATTTTCTGTAATATCAGCCTGTTATGTGTAAATGAAAGTTGTTGCAACTCTTAAATGATTTATGGGAAGGAGAGGTCTGTGCATGTTTTGTGGATGTGCTTGTTTTATTTAATTCTTTTTTTGAGCTAAAAGTCCTATAGTGTGCAGTTTTATCAGTACACTGTCTCTTTGAAAGCAGCTGTGTTCTGGTAATGGTCTTTTACCATTTTTTTTGAGATTAAGGTACACCTTCCAAAACTGGGAAGGTTCATAATCACTGGGAAACAGAACTGTGTAAATAGCTCTCACAAGAGACATCATGTCTCCTAAGACTTTGAATATATTTTTTTAAGAGTGGTTGAACTAGTAATCTATGCATTTAATATGCAGGCTTTACTTTGCTGACAAATCACTGCACATACAAGTCCATTTTGAGAAGAGACCATGAAGTGTTTCGCAACCTGTTTCTTCCACATGCTCATGGCTTCCATATAAAACAATTTATTTCTAAAAATATTTTTTAATGACAACCTTACAAATTCTGCCTAGGTTCTTTTTCTTGCCCCGTCAGAGCAGAATGTTTGCCGTGATATGTTGATACCATCACAGTATTGCACAGAAGTAAAATGGTGAAGGATACAGGAATGGTTAGATCCCACCCGGGCAAGAAGCACTCCTCTGTGCCCTGCCTGATTTTGTTTCTGTATTCTTGGCTGATGGTACCTGTTTCCTGAATCTTGTGCATGTTTGAGGGGCAAGGTGGGTTGTAGGTACCAGGAATAATACAGGGAAAGGCAGCTCTGTTACTCGTGTGATGTTCCCCGTACTTCGGGGAGAAGGAAGTAGTTCTGCTATCATTTTGTACTGTCTCTGCAAGTGTGGGAGCAGCCTGGTTGAGGAGCTGATAAATGGGGAAGGAGGAGGCAAAAACGCCATGTACCTTTCTGTGCAGGAGATTGGGACAGAGGTATAATTTTTAACTGTGGCAGTTCGGGGTGTTGTTTTTTTTTGGGTTTTTTTTTTTTTGTTGGGTTTTTTTTTTGTTTGTTTGCTTGTTTTTTTTCCCAGAATAAAAGCACTTTTAACATGCTTTATGTGTCAGAATTTACAAATATTTTCTTATGAAACTCACTGATCTTCCTTTATTTTTACAGAATTAAAACCTGAGCAGGTGAAGAACATGTCTGCCAGTGAGGTATGGATCCTGTTCTAGCAGTTCTGTTTTCCCCTTTGAATAGAATAGGCACTCACCAGAAACTTTTAACATTCCTTAATTTACACGCAGTATTATGCAAAATACCTGGCATAATTTGTTGGGGTCTTACCCTTTTTGATTACTTCACTGAAGAAAACTCTTTACAAATAGTGATCAAGAAGAGAATCTCTGCTCAATTATCTGAGATTCTTTGTGTAGTTTGTTGGTTATCAGGCTTAAGAGCACCTTTTTCTAATAGCAATCTCTGCTGCTTTTAGTTTCAGCCGACTGTCCCCAACTTTTCCTTTGCACTGAACAGCAGCTTGTCCTGTTACCTATCAGATGGCATCAGAGGCCCAGCTTTTATTTCCTCGCAGTGTTTTGCTCCCAAAACATTCCCAGAAGCATCATGTCAAATAAATTATTTCTGCCCCTGTCTCTACATATAAACCAAGTCATCTTAGGGAGAACATCTAGGGGTTTTAAAACAAATTTGTTTATGTATATGCATAGTACTTACATTAATTCACATGGACCATCATAAAGCAAAAACACATTAACTTAAGTTTCTCACCACAAATTCCACCTGTAAACATCAATAAAAAAAGAAAGAGGCTGGTCCTGCATATAAAAGGTTCTGTTCAAATGTGTATGCAAACCACAGTTATGTAGGGGAAAATGAAGCAGAACCTAATTCCCCTGTTGCTGTCTGTGTTTAGCCTTGTGGCTGAGGCTATGATAAGCTGCAAGGATTATTTGCAGGAAGATGAGAACATCTGTGATGATTTGTTGTGAATACAAGTTTACCTCCAGTAGCCTATAAGTACTGGCCCAAAGAAACATGGGGAATCTTCTTGAATTGTAATATTAGTGCTGCTTTAATGGTGAGGCTGCTTGTGCCACACGCTTTGCTTATCTGCCGTCATGTCTGGGCATTTCTCCATATGGGAAATGTTTGCTTATGATGATTTCCCCAGCAAACAACTGAAAGGCTTGTCTTGAATCGGAGAGGTTAGATTATGGGGATTATTTGGCTGATAGCATGCTGTGGTCTGAGTACAGCTGTGGCAAGGGCGGGAACTTCCAGGGCCTTACTCTCCTGGTGTGCAGCCATATGCCATAAACATGATAAAAAACCCACTTCGTGTCTTACTCTTCACTCAGCTCTGTGCCCTCAAGCACCAGCTTGCACCACCTGGTGAAATGGGAAGTAATTACACAGTCTCATGGGCTATTAAGTAACAAGGCAAACATTACGATTACCAAATGTTACTTTATTAAAAATGGTAAATACCGATAGATAAAATTACAAGACTCTTGCATCAGGTCATGGAATCGTAGAACAGCCCAGGATGAAAGGGACCTTGAAAAATCATCTGGTTCAGTGTTTTGTGGGAAAGCGAACCTAGATAACCTTAACTAGCACCATGTCCTATTGCGTCGTGAAAACCTCCAGTGAAGGGAAGATCCCTGGGGAGGTTGTTCCAGCGATCGACCATTCCAGTGATTTTACAGTTCTCACTGTAAAAAATTTGTTCCTTGTATCAAGATGGAGCACCCAGAGAATAGGCTTCACTAAAAGCGAATACCAAAGTACTTTTTGAATAAACTGAAATGCGTGAACCACTTGTGATCCTGATGTCTTTCACTTTATGTTTAGATGAGAAACATCAAGCTGTCGGATTTCACTGAGTCTTTGAAGAAGATAAAGCGCAGTTTGAGCCCTCAGACCCTGGAAGCATATATTCGGTGGAACAAGGACTTTGGAGATACCACAGTGTGAAACACTACTTGAAGTGAAACAAAGTGCTGCCTAAGGAGCAATTGGTACAGACTACTGGAAAGCAGCCAGAGTTTACAGGACTTTACAGATCTTTAAGTATCTGCATTAAAACTTGACATTAAGAAAAGATTATACAATGTGAAACATGTTCATCAAAGCCTCCTTGCCATTTAGTAAGGATTTACACACTGTAAGTAAGAGCACAATAGGACTTGAGACAAGATTTCTAGCAATCTGATTATGGTTTGAACAATAATATATGTATTTTGTTTCAGCTAGAAGGCTCTGATGATACTGATCATTGGAAAACCTTTTCCCTATGTTGTGTGTGTGTGTGTTTTTGTTTTCAGTTTTGCCATGACATTGATGTCTGGCTTTCTTCCTGTTAACTACTAATTTAAAATTGGAGGTTTGTAAACTTTGGTTCAGTTTTTGACTTTTTTTATCCTTAATGTGCCAAATAAAGCAATTTCCCTATGCAAAGAGGAAGAACAGCAATGGGGAATTACAATTATAAAGATGTAAAAAGCAGCTGGTCTGTTATTATTTGTCTTTTTGTTCAGTTGTAATGTGACTGTATTGCTCACAGAACAGTTTTAAAGAAGACCTTTGATAGCAGAACAGCAAAAAACCCCAACCCTACAAAACCAATTCAAACTGTCTTTTAAAAAAAATGATTACTAAATAAAAAAAATAGACTAAGACATTCATTTACTGGCAGTATTTTCTCTTAACGCATTTTGTAACGCTTCCGTTGGTAGAATGTTAGCTTACGCTTATGGTGTACAGCTTGAAGCCCAGCTGATGTTTGGAGAGTAAGTGATGCTAATTGTCAAGTTTCACAAATGATGTGTTTCTACTCTGTATTTTGGTCTGTTTATGATAATTGAAAGTAAAATTTCCATTGTGATAATTTTTTTAATCTACACATGTAAGCATTAAAACACGAGGCTACATGTTTAATACATGACACATTAATGTTTTTATAGCTTTCATATGTTTTGGTTTATATATTAAAGTATGAAACACTCAACTGATCTGCTTTTTTAAAAAGAAATCGCATCTTTGTACAAATACTTGTTGTTCTTATATAAATGACAAGCTATTAAAAAAAACCCACTTAAGTAATAGCCTTTAAATACTGTAATAAGGGAAAACCTTTGCCTTTACTGCTAAAGGCCTGACATCTCGTTTACAAATTCTACATGGACTAAACACGGATGTTTGCAAGAACACTAGTTCCTTGTTAAAGCAGATTTGTGGCGTTTCTTTTGCTTTGTTTTTAAAAAAGACATCTCTCCCAACTTGGTGATAACACAAAAATGCATATTGTTTACAGTTTAAATTGAGTTCTAAGCTTTGTTTGCTTTTAGTCTTAGCAGAAAATTTTGTTCTTAATTTTTCATTTAACTTATTTTTTATTGGTAGGAGTGAGATGTTTTTAGAACTATTCACCTGAAAGTTGACTATAAATAAGATATATTATATATGTGTATATGTGTATATACATGAAAAAACCCAACCCGTAGCTGATAGGTGAGGTATAAGTATAGTAATACCCAAAGAGGACTCTGTGCTCACTGCATAGTACTGGGTACTCCATAGCAGAGACTGCATCAACCTTCTGAGACGCACAGATGCAATATGTTTGGGATTCTGGTGTTTTTTGAACCAGAGGTGCTTTTAACTGATCTTAAGATTAAAAGCAATTAAACAAGAGAAGATTTTGTTACACTGGTATGCCTTTTTAAATAGTCTTAACCAAACCAATTCTAGCCTTCTAAGGGTACGACTCTCTCAAATGTGTGTCTGATGTAAATGAAACATGTGATTTATGTTCCCCCAAATCACTTTTCCTGGAGAAATGAGAAATGCTAAAAGGTTTCAGTTTCTTACATCTTATTTGTTGCTTGCTTTGCCTTAGTTCTGGCTTCAGTAGACCATTTCCGTTACCGGAGATATCTGGCTGACTTGATCCGTATTTGCCATAGACTTCAGTGCTAAGCATGAGTATTACTGTTTTATTAACAACTACCAGATCACTAAACAGCTAAGAAAGATCCTTGGTCTTCCTCTTCATAAAGCTTGTAAACTTTCCTTGAGATCCTTTGCAAATGAAAACTTAGAGGCTAACGCTTCTGGCTTTGAGTGTTCCCTGAATATTTGTTACCAGACTCTGTTATCCTCCACTTAATTTTGAGGAATGTGCTGGTATTCATTTCAAATACGTACCTATTGGCATGTTGTAGGTACCTGTAATCTAGAGGCAGAAGTTCCCATCTGCTGAAACGCCGCCAGTGCGCAGCACAAAGGGGCAGGAGTCCCAGCTGCTACTTCAGAAAGAAAAGGGATGAGCCCTTTCACTTGTTCCTACAACCAGTTCAGGGTGAGAGAATCTGTGACTGCTACCACTGCTTTTTGGTTATCTATTCTGCCCTGATTGCAGTTCATCCATTATACAGAAAACAATTCTATAAATTAATGCTGGAACACAGTAATAACTTAATTTTGTTCTGAAACCTCAGTTTTCCCCACAGCTCCTAGATTTTTAGCCCGTGACCAAGTGCTGTTTGATTCATAAATCTCCCTAAAATGTCTGTCTTATACTACTTCCTGAATAGTGTCTTTTAAGAATAGTTCTTTGCCCCTTAAGGCATGTCCCATCTTCTGGTTTCTTGTTCTACATCGAAGTCCCAGCTCAGAGACTTTTTGTCTATGTGTTGGAGTAACTTTATAAAAGCAGATGGGGTGGGAGAAACCCCCAAAACACCCACGTCCCAAAAAACCCTCCAACTGCTTGTATGTCCTAAATCTATGCTATTTCATACAGAACATTGCAACTGTATTTACCATAAAATCAGATTATGTTCTAATACAGTATGTTGAGCTGGAATAGGATAAGCAGGGCAACAGCTTGGATGCTTTTAACCTTTGCATTAACCTGTGCATTACGTTAGCTTTCTAAACTGCCTTTTTTTTTTCCCCCCTTCTTTTTTCTTTTTCCTGAATCTGCCCACTGCTGATGAGTGAATTGACCCACTTTTTTGAGATGATTAGGAAGCAGCTTGTCTGCCCCTCTTCAAGCGTGTTTTACCGAATTAATGTGTAGCAGTTACTGGAGGGAGAAAAAACCCACAACCGAAGCCCCCTAGAGTTGTTTTTTTTTAACCTCCAGACTTCTTTTCTTCTTTTTATTAAGCAGGAAATGCACCTTTCATTTTCCTGTGTGTTGGAAGAAGAATGTCTTCTCAGGCAGTGGGTGGCTTCTTTTGGTGGCATAACAGGACAGAAAAACTCGAGCACTGTGTGGTGCTTTCTCCTTAAAATGAAAATTTGTCACGTGTTGTGATGTTCCTTTTACTAATGTTGACTTTTCTGTAGAGTGCACCAAACCTGTACAGGTTCTCCCCTTGTGGCTAAGACAAAAAAAACACTGAATAGTGAAGATGAGCCTTAAACTGGGATATTTATGTACATGTAAGTCTCTGTCCTGTTAGTTTCATAGAATTTACAGAGCTTGGTGTATTAGATGTAGGCACTCTGCCTGGGATGTCTTATCAGAAAGTCAGTCACTAATACAGTTATGTTGAATATGGCCCTGCAACTTACTTTATATAGATAATAAATGTGATTAGTAACACTTCAAAGCAGGGAAGAATGGTATCTGTGAACTGAGAAGAAATATGTTGTTGCTGCACTAATTAGAAGCCATTGCTGATCTCACTGTTCGGGTTTTTTCAGATGTTTTTAAAATGACAGGTTTTATATGTAGAACTTACTCAGACAATTAAGCTTGCCTTCTGGTGTAGAATAAATAGTACTTTTTCTATTCTCAACAAGCGTTTTCTACCGCTGCTTGGCACTGTTGCCAAGTCTGTCTCGTGAAATGTAAATACTTTACAGTGGCAATACTGAAGTTCAGACCTGCTGGCAAATTTGAGCTGTCTGTTCTGAGCCAGTACGGAAAGCAGTGTTCCACTCAGGGCTTTGTTAACCATCTATGGTCAAGCTGTGCCCTAGATTCGTGTAGTACTTTCCTACCCAAGACATGGATAATGCACAGCTGTGCCAGAGACACGCTTCCCTTGCCACTCCAGTGCTTTAGTGATGCTTCTGCGTGTGGCAGTGCTGGGAGGTGGCAAGCGCTGTTGTAGGTTACAAATCTTCATTCGTTGTCTGGCGGTCTCAAGCTTCCCTCCTGTTTGTAGTGTTGGGGACTGCTACCAGATACCAAAAATGGCACAGGCAGCAGCAAGCAGGTAGTGAGGGCAACTAATTAGCTCAGTCATTGTGCTAATTAGAGGCAGTTGCTGATTTCATTGTTTGGTTCTCTTGAGCTGCTATTTAGTGTTGAAGGATGTTGTTTTACTCACCCATGTGAGTTTTCACGCACAGAATGATCGGCTACTCATCCTATGAGATAAGCAATGGATCAGTTATTTTCTTTTAGAATTTTTTCTTTTGATACTCTTTTCAATATTTCTTCTTTAAAATACTGTAACTATTAATTCCACGGGATGAAGAAGTTAAACTGTCACTTCCTGCAAATACAAAACCATCTTCTGAAGAATGGGGAGATGCGTATTGTGTTTTTCCTGCTTCTCATGTAAATCGTTAACTGTCTTAGAGTGGAAACTGTTTACTTTGTCAGT
The DNA here is from genome assembly GCA_013400375.1 of Thinocorus orbignyianus. Classification (NCBI taxonomy): domain Eukaryota; kingdom Metazoa; phylum Chordata; class Aves; order Ciconiiformes; family Thinocoridae; genus Thinocorus; species Thinocorus orbignyianus. The sequence goes on along the minus strand of VXBW01007289.1, from coordinate 9,339 downwards.
AACTACCTCCTGAGTTCGGCAATAATTGGCAAAGGTATCCACTCCTCCAGTGGATTAAATACATTGGCTAAACACTATGGGTTCCTTAGAGTTTGATCTTTCAATTTGCAGATTCCTGACATGGTATCTGGAAACTTACCAACCTTTGACTTGCTGTATGCCTTTCCTTGCCTTTGTAAGACACATTGCTTAAAATCCTGTTTCAGAGAAGTGGCTTTGAGGTAAAAGTCAATATTCTTTGTAGTTGGTTAATACAGGTGTATTCTTCTAAGGTGCCAGGGGTGCGGCCTCTCAGTTCTGTGGGGTTTTGTTAACGTTTGAAGTGGGGAAGAAAGTACTTCAGCTACTACTCGCACACCTATCAGAGGGACTGAAAACATAGAAACTGGTTTTGCCACATGATTCAAATTTTTATTGATCAAGGGCTAGTCAGTATTTTTCAGAAATCTGGATTAAAGTGACAAAAACCAAAGGTGGAGACAAAACGCTTATACCCCACCCTCATTAAATATATTTATTGGACAAATTCAGTCTAAGATGGGGTTAGTTCTTGTATTTTGTTGTTTTGAAGCACTTTTGTTTCATTGTTCCTTTAAGATTGTTTCATGAAATGTTAAGACACAAGTTTATTAATAAGCAATGTAAAAAAAGCATGATGAGCAGTCACATAGCTTTAGCTTCACAATAAAATGTTGCATTTGTCCTGTTCTTACTGTTTTCTTGTCTGTTTATCAGATAAAAAACTAATAGCCTTTTCATTAAACTTGAAGCCTGTTAAATTGCTGCCAGTTTAAAAAACAAAAAACCCAACCAAAACCAACCAGGTGTTATATACCATAAGATAGAACATTAAATATGTAAACGCCTCATTTAGTTTCTAAAGGACGTAACTCAAGTTCTTAAAACTAACGGAAACAGAAGTGCTACTTCCTAAATAAATGTGCTGAAACTGACAATGTGTGCTTATCCTAGTCTTGCTAAAACACAATGGAAACCAGGAGGTTTCACATAACTAATATTGATAGTCATGGTGAAGTCCTGAAAATAGCTATTTGGAGACAATTTACTTGCTTTCTAAATGGTGCCTTCTCTTCTGCAGGGGGGAAGAACGCTGCGATTGTTTGTGAGGTAGTAATCTAAATTCTTCGCTTAACCCTGTCTTGTTGGTGCCTGTAATTCTTTCTAGCCATTGTCTTGAGGCTGTACCTGGACTGCTGGGCAACTGCTGGGACTTTCTATTCTTACAGCTACATCCTGAAGATAACATAAAAAGTTGGATTATTTTAATATTACGTATCTGGCAGCATTAGGGGCCTCAAAAAGCAGCCATGACTGCTGTCTTAAACATGTCATTGTATCTACCACTGTTAAGGCAAGCGAACCAAATAAAAAGCAATTGAGGATAAGAACCCCAATGTTTTGGGTTTATGACTGAAGCATAAGAGCCGTTACTCCTTCTGTTGGGCATTAATTCCTTGGGCTAGAAAAACAGCATTGTTGCCTATGTGGGATAATTATCCAGTATCTCTCTTTGGCTGAAATGCTGCTACTTGGAGGTAGATTTTTTACCACTGAAATTAATTCAATTAGCAATTTTGTGTATAGGTTGCAGATACTCAAATAGATAAGCTTAGTGAAGTAGCAAGAGCCTGAAAACAGTATCCCAGCACTTGCTATTTGAAATCAACAAAGATTATGGATTTGGCAGCATATCCTGCACTGAAGCATGTTAGACTCATTAAAAGATAAATCTTGGCCCATTCCAAGATGGTGCGAGACAAGGCTCTGTGCTTACTGTCTGGTGCAGGTGTGTTTCACATGAAAATCTATTTATTTCTGTATTTTAATGTTTTCAGTTTGCCAGAGAAAAGTGAGAAAAATTAGTTTAAAGTTGGGTTTTTTGGCTTTTTTTTTCCCCAGCTCAAGCATTCTTTCTGCGAATTTCCAAATACTGTGTGAAATTGTGAAACCCAGCCTGTTTCCTACAAGAGTGCATATGGTTCCAGAACCGACAAAGAATTACACAACCTCCTCTAAGTAGCCTTTTCTGCGTGTAATACAGAAAATACTATGTAATGGTGAAAGCTGAAAGATGCAATGTAACTAAAATCCATCTCTCAACATGTGAGGGATTTATTCCATGTGCTGTGGTGTAGCTAAAAAAAAAAAAAGGAGGGGGAGGGGGAGACGGACTTCTGCAGCCTACAAACAACCTAATGAGCAAATTGTGTTGTTTTTACCACGTGCTTTTGAAGATTCTACATTTTGCAAATTCATATTGTAAGCTCAAGATGTTCTTTCCAATATTGTAACTTCTATTATTATCAAATCTTGGTTTAGCAAGTTGCAAAAGGTCTAAAACTTGCCACAGCTGTAAGATGTCCTTAGTTTTGTTATATACAGAATGCTAGTATCAGCTGTGCTATTAATTGTGATATTTATCTTCTGTGAACTGTAGAAGTGTGGTTTCTTATAACTTAACTGCCTCTTCTGGGAAGAAATACCCTAAGACATGAAATAATCAAAAAGCCCGATAACATGGCAATAATGAAGTAACCAAACAACTTTGTATTTGTGGACCTTATCATACAGATAAAATGTTACCCCTATGGTTGACCTGACTTCTGATTTCCTGGTTAAATTTGAGTGGGAGCAGCAGCTGCAGTTTTGAATTCCCTTACCAGTCAGGCAAATTTTAGAGAGTGCAAGTGGATTTTTTTTTTTTAAATTGTTCCCAAAACTTCTGTACACTGGAAAAAATGTCTTCATTATAGCCAACAGCTGTCTGAGACATTAAATACATGTCTTACGGAATACAATTACCTGTCCAGTCTGATAGTTGTTCTTAATTAATGATACTGTGTCCTATAAGGACTGGATACATTCAAAATCTGGAAAATTAAAAATTACCTTTCTGTCAATAATGACAAGAAATGGTCTGCAAATGCACAGGAACTGGAGACAATACATACCTAAAATTAATCCAGAGTGGCTGGGAAGCAGATTAGTTTTAAAAACCATGGCTTGTTTCTGGTTTCAACTGACTTACAGGCCCCTCTCACAACCACAGTTAGGTAAATCTTTGGGTATGTTTCACAGGACAGATTACATGCAAATAGCATTTTTAACCACTTTAACTATGGGTAATAGATGACTGAACAGACTGTTAAAAGACCGAATGGGGCAGTGTTACAGAAGGCTGTTTCAAGTATCTTCCTAGGCACAATAATCTGTCTTAACAAGATACCTGCCTTCAATTATTATTTCTACTTCTGTTTACTTTTTTCCCAAGCACAACAATAAATAGGCTGTCATATCACTAAATACTTCTGTACATGCAATTTACTTAACAGACCTCTCTTGACTTCTGTGAAGACTTCTGTTCTGTAATTTGTTTCTAGTGAGGGTTGGTTCCATACAGAGTGATCTTACTGTCCACGTTCCTTCTGACAGAAACTATTGGGCAGCTGAGTGATCTGCTAGCCAGGACACACAAGGGGACTGATGGCACTTTGCAGCCCTCGTGTAACTGCAATACTCATAGCAGTTAGCTGAAATGTGGCTGGTTTCCCTCCCTCAACGTCTGCCTTCTGTTTCCCACCACAACAGACTTTGGGGGGAAAATCCACTCAGGAGGACGCGTACTCACTGCCGTTAACACGGGGCTTTCACGCACCCACCGCACAACGCNNNGGGGGGGGGAGGGGGCTGCCGTCTCTCTGCCCGCCCCGGGTTTTGGGGCACCACCTCCGGGGAGGAGAGGAGCGTCGGGGTTCTCTGCCCTACCGCCTGAGGTCCCGCCGCTCCAACCGCCCTCCGCCAACCGTCACATCCGCCGCCGCCGCGCGCGGCCTCACGGGCCCGCCGGTTGCCGTAGCGACGGGAGGCTCCTCCGCCTCTTCCGGCTTCGCATNCGGTCTCGCCCGTTACCGTTAGCCGGGGACCGCTGAGGGAGAGGGAAGGTGCGCGGCCGTTAACGGCTCCGCTGGAGCGGGCGCTGTGGCTTTGCATGCGGTGTTTCCTCTTCAGACACACACACGCACCCTTGGAGGCCGTGTCCGCGGTCACCGGCGGGGCTGCCGCGGCG
>VXBW01007287.1:199371-234556 GCA_013400375.1 Thinocorus orbignyianus | reverse complement strand
CCATCTGGACCTCAGGCCATCGACTATGATCCTCTGGATGCAACCATCCAGCCAGTTCCTTATCCACTGAACAGTTCACCCATCAAATCTGGATCTCTCCAATTTATCAAGCAGGATGCTGTGGGCGACCGTGTCAAAGGCCTTACAGAAGTCCAGATAGATCACATCCACAGGTCGTCCCCTGTCTACCTACACAGTAACTCTGTCACAGAAGGCCACTAGGTTAGTCAGGCAGGACCTGCCACTGAAGCATCACCCTCCAGCACCCAGCTATGGGCTGCCAATGCGCCCTGGGAACAGGGCTGTGAGCAATCTGATCTAGTGGAAGCTGTCCCTGCCCACAGGAGAGGAGTTGGACTAGATGACCTGACAGGTCCCTTCCAACCCAAACTACTCTGTGATTCTGTGACCACCCCTGGAATGGATCCCCCATGGAATGAAACCCCCTCTGGTGACCTGACGCCTCTCAGGGGCACCTTGACACCCCTTCCCCCAGCCCTTCCTGCAAGATGGGGATGGGGCTCCAGCTCTCCCCGCCGTGGCACGGAGCAGAGCAAGAAAAGGGTGAATCTTACAGAGGGGATGCAAAAAATGCCCATCACCACCCCCCTCCCCAAGCATCCTCCACTGTCCCAGGGCCTCAGCTCTCCCTGTGTGTGTGCAATGTCGCGGTGGCAGGTAGACACAAGGCAGCAGATTCTGTCTCCAGGGTTTATTGCAGCAGATTTCTCCCACCGTGGGAAGCAGAGCTGTGGGGCTTCTGGGGCCTGGGGAGGGAGCGGGACCTGAGCAAAGCAGGGGGACACTGGCTGCACCGGGGAGGGAACTTACACCGTCTCCCCCTCCCCAGGACAGTGCCTGTGTCCCAGTGCCAGCCAGCACCGTGGCACCGGGTGACGCTGCCCGCGTGCCCAGGGCTCCGGGCGATTGCTCCTGAGCCCCGGAGCCGCTGTGCTCCAGCTGGTGGTGGTGCGGGAGCTGCGGGCAGTGCAGGACAGGCAGCATGGCTGGCACAGGGCTGTTGGCAGGCATGGGAGCGGGGCACTGAGCTCGGGACGGGGACACCCCCACAGGCTAGCAGGAGGCTGGGCGCTGCGGCACGGTCAGCACACGTCTGTGGGTTTGACCAGGATGAGGGATGATGAGCAGTCACCACTTGAGCAGATTCCTGGCCAGAAGATGTACCTCTTGCCATTGAGCAGGACGTTCTGGCACTTGTCATACCACCAGCCCCCATAGCTGTTGGCACAGTTGCCGCTGTGCTGGTCCTGGTCCCTGTCAGCCGTGCTGAACTTCATGTTGTCATGTATACCCCCGTACCGGGAGTGGTAGCTGGTCAGATAGTCCTCCCCGCTGCCCAGGAACCGGCCCAGCCTCAGTGGATACCCGCCAGTCTCACTCTCTACACTGAAGATGTCGTACTCGGCATAATGGGTGGCATTGGCTTTATTCCGCACAACGAAGCGGACCTTGTAGGTGCCCTGCTGCGTCAGCAGGTGCAGGTACTCGGTGCCCAGCCAGTGATCACCCCGCACGTCTCCGAAGCCGTACTTGTAGGTGGTCCAGGATTGCTTCCATGTGATCTCAGTGTCATAAGAGTTTCTCTGGACAACAGTCCAGCCCTTGCCTTCGGTGTCCATGTCACACCACACCACCCGTGGGGGTGACCCTGCCGGCTGGATGACATACACCCCACTGGGGCTGCTGCTGGAGAGGTGGCTGCAGTCCGCGAGGAACCCTGCAGCAGCAGATGAAGCAAGACATGAGGGACCTGTACTGGAGGATGTGCTGGCAGGTTACTGTGGGGCAGCTGTGGTGCTGGATTTCACTGGGTGCTCCGCAACCAGTGGAACATACTGGGAACACCTCTTATCTGCTGATGAGAGAGAAGAGTTGCCCTGCTTTTTCAGTTAGGTTTGAAAGCAGGGATTTGTTGTCTCTGTGGCTGCAGGCATGGTGACATTTGCACCCAGCACCTCAGAGCTTGGCCATGGGCAGCAACGAGCAGTGTGACTGCCCCCACACCTGCTGCCTTGTCAGCTGTGCCCCCAGCACCCCTTCTCGGAATCATACAATCATGGAATCATAGAATAATTTGGGTGGGAAAAGACCTTTAAAGGCATCTGATCCAACCCCTCTGCGATGAACAGGGACATCTTCAATTAGATGGGGTGCTCAGGGCCGCCTCCGACCCACTCACCAGTCTGGTAGCTGGCCACACGCGCTGGGCTCCCACAGAGGAGAAGCATCCCCACCACAGCAGGCAGGAGAACAAGGTCCCCACGAAGACATCTTGTCCCAGCCTGGAGCCCTGAGGAGGAAAGTGCTCATCACTGTCAGGATCCCTAGCACCACCACCCCTGACCCCCTGCGGAGCTCGGAGTCACGGGGGACAGGCAGGAGCAGGGGACTCCCAGGGAGCTTCAGTGCAGGCTCCATCCCTGTAGAGGTGAAGCAAGGTGACAAAGCCATTTGATCACCTTCTGATCAGCCCCTTCCCTGCACCAGACAGCAACCTGCAATGACATTTTTCTCATGTTTCTCCTAAAAGTAGGAGCAGGGGACTCCCAGGGAGCTTCAGTGCAGGCTCCATCCCTGTAGAGGTGAAGCAAGGTGACAAAGCCATTTGATCACCTTCTGATCAGCCCCTTCCCTGCACCAGACAGCAACCTGCAATGACATTTTTCTCATGTTTCTCCTAAAAGTGGAGGGTTTTGTTTTTTGGGGTGGTTTTTTTGGTTGCTTTTTTTCTTTCTACGTGTCTAGTGGCAAANCAGGAGCAGGGGACTCCCAGGGAGCTTCAGTGCAGGCTCCATCCCTGTAGAGGTGAAGCAAGGTGACAAAGCCATTTGATCACCTTCTGATCAGCCCCTTCCCTGCACCAGACAGCAACCTGCAATGACATTTTTCTCATGTTTCTCCTAAAAGTGGAGGGTTTTGTTTTTTGGGGTGTTTTTTTTTGGTTGCTTTTTTTCTTTCTACGTGTCTAGTGGCAAAAGGATGGTTGCACAGGGAAAAAATAAACCTGTGTTAAGGGCATTCAGAGCAAACAAGTCAAAGCCCTGCAGCTGAATTTGGTGTTTAAAACCTGGTGCTCCAGGTGCAGAACACACAAGTCACGGGGATGCAGGAACCAGCCCAGCTTTGGAAGCAGCAGAAAACTAGAAAGAAATGGCTGGGGGGAAAGGGGAGGAGTGGCACAGACATTGGATGTTCTCATCAGCTCCTGCTCCTGCAGTCCCTCGCTGCCAGCGCTTAGCTTGGTTGTCTACTTGCATCCCCCAGAGCTGCAAGTGCTGCAGGAAAGGAGCCGTAAGGAGGAGGACTCACCCATCGCTGTGGTGCTGCTGAGCGGGTGCTGGGAGCTGGGGCAGTCAGTGCTCTCAACTCCATGCCAGCCTCTGTCCCTTTATACCCAGGTCTCTCCCCATACACACCTCCTCTGTGTGAGGATGTAGGCCATCCTGTTTGCATGGACCAAGTTAATCATTGTGTGCCCACCTGGTGCCTTCTCTTTCCTCAAGATTACACAAAGAGGCCCTGAGGTGGGGTTGTTTTTGGTGAGGAAAAATAAAGTACCTCGAACCTCCCAGATGTGAGGTGTTTATCAACTGCAATATATTGGACCTTCCTGGAAGTTAAATCTTTCTGGGGATCTACCAACTGCTACAGGGCAATAAAGGAACTGAAGGAGAGGGGAAAGGCAAACAGAATGGAAGGAGTGTGAACATCAAGGGCACAGGAGAGATTTGTATCACCTGGAGATCAAAGAGGGTAAAACTTACAGGCAATGAACAATTTGTCAACAGTTATCAGCTTCCAGCATGTCATGACACTTCTGCAATGGTCAAGCTCTGTCTCGACCTCCTTCCCTGCAGAGAGCTGCTGAGAAGTCAGCCTCAAAGCTGGACTGCAAACACTGATGACTTTTTTTGTCCTCAGTCAGTAGAGGCTGAGAGCTGGAGGCAGTAGCCTTTGCTGGGGGCCATCCCTGTTGCAGTAGCTCTGAGCAAAAATAGGCTGGGGATGTGTCCTACACTTGGCCCGTATGACTTGGTGAGAAGACGCAGGCTCAGGAAGGCTCTGCTGACCTCCTCCTCTTTCCCATTGCATGTGGGGCGGGCATCACCCCAGCATGGTCCAGGCTGCGTGCTGACTGGGAGAGCATCTTGAATACACTCATGGTCGGCTCATAAAGCAGCAGATATGGCTGTTAGGACCACATCTTTCAGAGGAGGTTTACCTTGTTGCAGGTATTTCTGCAGGGTGTTTCAGCAAACCCTCAAGACTGAGTTGGAGCCTTGTCCTTCTGTCCCTCTTTTTTTCAATCCCTCTTTTCCTACGATGTCTCAGGAGGTGTCGGCATTTCCTCACCCATCACCTGTCAGCTGACTCTGCTGGACCCATGTTGTGGCAGTGCTGTTGGGCAGCTTGTACCCCCATATGTCACTACCTGGGTCTTTGTCTGGCTGCAGTGCAATTTGCAGTATAAGGAGAGCTTATAGGGCCCCTGCTACAAGGACGTTTTTATAGCCATGGAGTGAGCACAGGAGGCACAGAAGGGTAGCAGCAGTCAAGGTCACCCCAGTGCTCACCAGGGTGACACACAGTGACAGGCAGGGATGTCAGCCACGGCTTGACGCCTCAGCCTTGGAGCTGACCCATGGTGCCCCGGTGGGTGTGGGGACTGAGTCCTGCTCCTGCGTGGTGGGAAGCCAGAGGGCATGAGGGGGCTGGCTAAATGGGCATTTTGAAATTTCACTGCCAGAAATGTACCAAAGACAAATGTTACAGGCCCAGGTCATCTATCAAGGGACTTTGGGAAGCTCTTGGAAAAAGAAAGGTTCTTCATTAAAAGGAAACTGCTGAGGAGCAGTCTTGGATCAGGTCTCGGATGTTGTGTCCAATGGTGCAACAAATATCACTGCAATGTGGAGGTGGTGAGAATCCTTTTTTCTGTGAATATATGTGTAATTTTGGAGCTGGTGGTTTTACAGGGGGCTGCTTGTAGGTTAGGGGACATCCCTTAGTGAAAAACGCCATCCCTGCTGTAAGGAAAAGGGAGTCATCTAGTCTTGGAGTAACACGGAGCAGAGGCCAGGCAGGGCACGGCGAGGCGCTGGCAGGGTGGCAGGGTGTGCTGGTCCTGGGACCTTCACTGCCACTTGCTGGTCTCCAGGAGGACAGCAGCGGTGGCAATGCCACCTGGTGATGCAGGACCTGGGGATGAAAGCAGAGTGTGGCCAAGCAGCCAGTGCAAGCCTTGCAGCAGCAGAGCCCATGTAGGTCCCAGCAGCTCTATGGGGCATCCCGGTGTGGGTGCTCTGGTGGCTCAGTGACTGCTGGTATCAAACCATCAACCTCACCGTGGTCCTATATTGGTGTCACTGAGCTAACAGCCAGCACTGCTGGATGCACCACTGCTCTTCTTAGTGCTCCCCTCCCATTCCTGTGCTGTTTACAAGGCTGGCACCAGACTGAATCACTCAGTGGCCATTAGGCATTTATTCCACTTAACCCACCACCACCTCACTAATTGAATCTGCAACCAGATCTGTGATGAGGGCTGCTCCCTAGGTTACCCAGAGCTGTGAAGCCAGAGCTAAGCCCTCCAGCAGACCCCTGGCTTCAGCACCAGTGCTGGCCTCCTCCGGAGGCCTGGTGGATCTGCCCCACACCAGCACTGGGGCAGCAGCACCTCTGCATGCGTGGCTGCCCCATGGCACCGGTTGTCTGCTGGAGGGCTGACACCAAGCCAAACACTGTGGGGGGTTCGGGCTGGATGAGGCCCCTTTGCTGCCCTGGTGTGCATGGGAAGCAGAGCATAGTGTCAGAGCACATCGCCCTCCCAAGTGAGGCACCATGCTAGGGCAAGCAGACACGAGCGGGAAATCCCCAGAAGGGCCCAGGTCCAGGATCAGATCCCATAAGCAATAGCCATCTCAAGAAAAATCCTTATCAGGAGCATTTGTCACTTTGGTGGAATTTTGTGTGAACCTCAGGTGCTGTTTGCTGAGGTTCGGTTGGTAGCTTTTATCACAGACGCGCAACAGCTGGTGCGTGAGCAGAGGTGCTTATGGATGAGGACAAACAAACCATAAATTTCCAGCCCTGATGACAACCGGAGAATGAATGTTGCAGTTTGGGTCAGCCAGCCCCACCTCACCTACAGAGCCCTATATATCTGCAGGGCTGGCCGCCCGCCGTCAGGCCAAACCCACCCGGCTTCCTGCTCTGCAGGTCTCCGCAGAGACGGCATGGGTGAGTGTGGGATGGGATGATGGATGGGATGGGATGGGATGGGATGGGATGGGATGGGATGGGATGGGATGATGGGAGGGCGCAGCACTGCTGGGCATCCCTGCCTCTGGGATTCTGTTGCTCACACTGCGTCTCTGCTTTTCCCACTAACCATTTCTAGCCTCAGGACAACCCTATTCCTGCTGAATGCTCCCCAGTTTTGGTGATCCTCCTGCTCCTCACTCTCTTTCCTCCATTTCTGACCACAGGCAAAACCATCCTGCTCTGGGTGGTGTCATAAAAGCAATATTTATTTAACTCATATTTGTGCCAGAGCCCAAAGCACACACACACACAAAAAATCGGAAGCTAATTAATGCATTAATCACCCATCATCCTCATAAACCCTCCAGGGTACTGAAGTTGAGTGGGCAAGCTGTAGACACAAATGTATGGAGCTGGCCATGCTGGGGAATGTCCTGATCTAGTATGGTCAATAGGGGTCAAATCGCTCAGGTTTCCAGATGCTGAGGGAAAGCATCCTTTAAAGCACAGAGTGTCCTGGCTCAGATGTCAGCTGGAATGTCCCTGCAGAAGCAACGTCTGTGACATGTAGCAGGGTTTTGGTGCTGGATCAATGCTGTTGGTCCCTGTGGGTGCTCTTCTCCCAGTGTTCTTGCATAGTGGGCAGCCCCCAGCCTCGGCACAGTGCCTCAGTGGGAAGGGGCAGCTCTGGGACAACTGCAGGTGAAGCCACTGACTCTCAGGCTACCACCGGCATGGTGGCCCCAACAGCACCTTGCTTTCCAAGCTCTCAGGTCCCTGTGCCTTGTTTATCTCTGCTGTAGTAGTTTCTGACTATCTCCAGGTAGCAGCAGTACCTACAAATCAGTGTACCATCCTGTATTAGAGATGTTCTCAAGACACACACACTGATGCTGCCTTCACGTCTCTATTTGGGGGCCCAGACCGCAGCCAAAGAGGAGGACTCCACTTTTGGAAGTTGCAAATTTAAACCTGTAGGTTGTGATCAAAGTCTGAGCGAAATTGTTTCTCTCTGGGACATATGCCTTTGCAGAATGCTTATAGTTCTTTATACCTCTGCTGGTCAATAAAGCAGAATAATTAATGATGATTTGTCTACTCTGTAAGTTTGATTTAACTTCTGCTTAATTTAGTTAGCCAAGATTCACTGTGTGTCTTCTTTCTCCAGCTGGTCATTACTCCAATCTTCTGTTCTTCACGTCTGTGCTGGCCCTGCTAGCCCCTCATCTTGCTCTGGAAATTGAAAACCTGGAAAGATTAAAAGCAACTTTAGATGACATCACTAACCTAAATTCAGATGAGCTCCTTCCTGGTATGTGTTTTCTCTCTTATATCCTTAAACTCTGTTCATCCAAAACTCAGCCTCCTCTCCTCTCTCTAGACAGAAGAAGATGTGGAAAATAAAAATGTTGGGGCAGCAGTCACACTCAGAAATAAAAGGAACCTGGTCCAATCTTCCTCCAGTTTCAGATCTTAACCAAACACGATTGGATTTGGTCCTTCTTTGTTATTGACAAGACTGTACTTGGTAGCTTTTTCTAGAATGTTGTAGGTATTCAAAGGAAGACCATTTCTCTTGCTAAATAGATTATCTGTAGTCCGCCTGTAGCCCTGACACTTCAGAGAAACTTTGGTTAAGTGGCCAGCCAAAAAAGCTCTCTGAAGCTTGCGCATGGCTAAATGATGTAAAAAACTCATCTCAACACTGACAGAGGTCATGCCACCGGAGACTCTCAGGGAATGCTGTCCTATGAAGATGAGTGGTTGTGGTTTCTCTTTAAAGAAAGCATCGCTATCTTACATGCTTTGGGCTCCTTTTCCTCTCTGACAGTTTCTGAAGCTCTTTATGGATTGAATGAACCCAGGAGTCCCTTCAGCCACCACTGAGAAGCAATGCAGATTTACAGCACCATCCCTCAACAGTTTAATCGTGGTCTGAAACCAGACAGAGTCTGTTTTCTTCTTGTTATTTCTTCTCTAGCAGCACCTCCTTGCACTCATCACTATTACTGGGATATACAGTCCACTCCACAGAAATCTATAAAGCCATAATTCTGAGCAGACCCAACAGGCAGCTGCTCAATGACTGCAGTGTTACCCTTCCTGGGACCCTATCCCTCTAAAGAGTTTACAACCCCAAAATAGGAAGAAATATAGGAATAAAAAATATAGGAAGAAAAAAGAGCCCGGTAGTGTTCTTGAAGTGCCCTACAACAAACTTATGGCTGGGAATAACAGCCCATGGAGGCTGGAGTTCCCTCTGTGCTGTGGTACGGGGCTGCTCGTCTCATGCTCTCTGTTTTTCCCAATGCAGATGGAGAGAACGTGCGGCAGAACAGAGCCAGCGGTGCCCAGAGGACAGCAGAGCGCAGTGAGTGTCCCCCAGCCCCACAGAGAGCAGGGGCAAGAACAAGGAGGGTCCAGCCGGGGTGGGTGGGCAACAAACATGGGGATAACCCAGTTCCTGGGTGCAAGACTCGATGTGTGCCTCTAAGGCCACTCAAACATCCCTCGTTATTAGTGATCCCTTCACACTGAACCAGGCCTGACAAGATCCTAAAGGACTTTGCAACCATTACTTAGGCACCACAAGTCCTCTTCTCTGCTGTGGAGCTTTGTGCAGGACAAGCAGAGGACACATCTCCCAAGCAAGGCTTGCTAGGGTTCCACAGCTGGCCACAGGATCCAGTGCTAAGGGTATGAGGTTTCCTCCTTCCATGCCTCAGGGATGCAGTGGATCTCAGGTCTGCAGGACCAGCTCCCATGCTCAGTTAAATCTCTGCATAACTGAGTGATAAGAGCCCTCACCAAATCAAGATTGTATCGTTACGAGGGAGGACAAACATCTGAACATTGAGAAAGGCTGAGAAAACAAGAGCCTGAGACAGAAGGAGAAGCAAATTCTATGCTTCTACCTTCAAAACACACACGTATTGTCTTAATCACTGTATTTCCCTTACAGAGATTCTGCTTTTACACTCACAGTAGGAATCACGATGGTACACTTTCAACTACCCTGGCAAAATCCCACATCTGCCCACTTTCTAGAAATCCCTCTCAGAGGGTCAGGCAAGCAGACAGGAGGGTTGCTGTGCCTGTTGGTCTTCCATGTTCTCTCCTGCCCTAGATTGGCCCAAGGACTGCAGCGAGGTCTCTTCTGGCAGCCTCAGTGGCATCTACGTCATCCAGCCCACCGGACTGCACCCCATTGTGGTGTACTGCGAAATGAATGCGACGGGCAGGGGCTGGACGGTCATCCAGAGGAACCGGCAGGGCACAGAGATCACCTGGGCAGAGTCCTGGAGCACCTACAAGTATGGCTTTGGGAACGTGCACACCGAGTACTGGCTGGGCACCGAGTACATCCATCAGATCACCAAGCAGAAGGTCTACCAGGTCAGGTTTGTCCTCTTCGATGCTGCAAACAACACAAGGTTTGCAGACTACAACCTCTTCAGTGTGGAAGATGAGTCCCAGGGCTACCGGCTGAGGCTGGGAACATACTCAGGGGTGGCAGGAGACTCCATGACCACCAACAGTGCTTCCACCGTGCATGACAACATGAAGTTCTCCACAAAAGATCGGGATCAGGACACTAACAGTGGGAACTGTGCCTCCAGCTATGGGGGTGGGTGGTGGTACTCGTCCTGTTATTCTGTACGGCTGAATGTCCAGGGAGGCATGACGTGGGGCAGCCTGTGCAACGGGAACTGCAAAGCTTCTGCCATCCTCATCAAACCAGCTTCCTACTGCTAATTACATTTTCGTTTCCTTTCTGTCCAACATGAAGCTAATTCTGGTTCTGCAAAGAGATGGAAAAAGGGAAAACATATCATGACCAGACCTAGTCTCCAAGGGAGTCTTTGCTGAGGTTGGTCATATCCTAGCTACGAAAGGAAATAAGGTATCTTCCCCTTCTTCGCCCTCCTGTAGGTTCCCTATACTCCTCAACTGGGCCCTTAGATTTTTTTTTTGGAGTCAGATCATTTTAATTATGTTAGTAACCAGGACAGTCTCTTGTAAAATCTGGAGTTTCCAAATCTGTAGCTTGCTTCATCTAAAATGTGAAATAGCCAAACACCAGTGGGTCTGTATGGCCGTGTAAGCTAATTTACATCCTTAACTTCTGGCAAACTATCTAATTTTCACTTGCTGAAGATCTTGCTTAAGATATTAATGTGCACAGTCAGATTCCCACTTTTTGTCATCTATGTTTCAGGCCTAATTGTTGTTAAATATTCAAATAAACCTGTATTCAAAAAGCTGCCTCAATTGTAAAAGCCTATTTCAAATCTCTGAAGTGCTCACAGAGGTTAATGTGGTGGAAGGTTTCCACCCCTGAATCTCAGCTCTTCTGTAAGACAGACACTGGGGATCGCATGGCAAAAACAGTGTGTAAATAAGACTTAAAATACTGCATTCAGACTTCTGCCTTTGAACACACAGCAGTTCTGTGTAAGCTTGGAAAGTGTAAAAATGTTTTCACTTTTCTCAGCAACAGCAAATTTCAGATTCTGTGGTCCATGCAACTTGCATCCCAAAGTGCTGTAGAGAGTCCATCTCCTGAGCCAGGGCCACGATGACTTCCAAAAGCTGGCAGTAGGGAGGGAAGACACCACCCTGCCTTTACTATTTTGGAACTGAAAAGAGATTTCAAAGTGCTGTAACGTTTCCATGTGGAAAGATGTCGTCTCCTGCAGTCCATCCCTACAGCATCTGCAGGATTGCTCCCCACAGGCCAGCATCGTGGTTTGCAGGTGGGCACTGCTGTTGCTTTCCACAGGATGACTTCCACGGTCACCACCTGCGGAGAGGGGAAGCAGGACAAGTCATCAGTACTCTAGTGTTGCCCTGTCAGGAGAATGTGACCTGGAAACCCTCAAGCCTAAGGTGAGTGAGTAGCCTGCCCTTAAAAATGTCTGCATGATCCCTCAGTCCTGTGCCTGGTCTTTCCCATAGCAAGCCCAAAACACTGCTTGGGTTTTCCAAGAGCTGAAGCACATGAAGGGCTGCAGGCTTAGTACAATTCATGTACAACACATCCCAGGAAAGGTGATACATGTGAGGTATTTTATGTATTTAGGAATTTTAAGACTGTGCATGAGAGGTCTCATTTGTGAAGGAAGGACTCAGATCCGAGCAAAGCGAGGGAGCATGGCAAGGGCTCAGAAGAGCTCTGGCATGAGGTGTCAGTGGAGAAGTGAACAGACAACATTTGCCTTGAGTTATGTCAGGACTCAATGACACACGGATAGACGGACTCCACAACCTGTAAAGTTGTAAAGTAGGTATGTTTATTCAGCGCTGGGCAGCACGGGGGGGGTAGTCCCACCAAAACTGTGCGTGCCTGCCTCAGAGCAGGACTCTATATTTATAGTACTCACTTATACATATGTATAAACTATCCCCGCTTTGTATTAAAATCAGTTCCCCGCCTCCCCGCTTTGTATTAAAATGAGTTCTCCGCCTCCATGCGTCTGCGCAGTGCCTCCTGGTAGTGGTCATTGGGGGTCTCAGTGATGAAGTAAGGAGATCCTCTTCGTCGCTGTCAGTGACCTTTGTCCCACT
The DNA here is from genome assembly GCA_013400375.1 of Thinocorus orbignyianus. Classification (NCBI taxonomy): domain Eukaryota; kingdom Metazoa; phylum Chordata; class Aves; order Ciconiiformes; family Thinocoridae; genus Thinocorus; species Thinocorus orbignyianus. The sequence continues at coordinate 222,703 of VXBW01007287.1, read as the reverse complement.
TTGCAGGCTCAAATCTTTTCTGGAACTTGACCAAACCGCAGAGCTGGTCCTGGCCTGTTTGGAATTGTTTTCTGGCCTTGTTTACATCCCACACAAGGTCCCACCTTTATCTTCTACTGACTTACCAATATACTAGGAGAGCAGCGCTAGGAGAATAGTCTCAACAGTCTCAACAGCTTACAATTGTTTTACTGTAAAATTTTCCACTGCATCACTCAACATTACAGCTCAGAAAATACAGAGGTCTTCAAGCAGGATCTAGTATCTCCATCTCTGCCAGGGTCAAGTCTATGGAGACACTGATTCTGTCAGTGACCATCAACCCACCACCAACATTTCTCACAAAAATCATGGCTTGACATTTTTCTTGAAAGGTTTAACATTCTCCCTTCTTTGAGGGAAGCAGCTCATCAGCAGAAACCATCCATTTCAGCTTCCAGCCACTGTGGTATTAATGCCTACAAAGTCATGTGAATTTTAGAGTGTCTTTGACTCAGTGAGACAAGAGCTGCCTTCCTTATAAATGGAGAAAGATCGGCTGCCAAATAAAAAATTGGTGAAAACAAATCTTTTATTATCTTGTTATGCTTGTGGGGGATTTTTTTTACTCTGTGCTTTTACTGAGTCTCCCTGTCTTGCCTTTTAGAGTGGTATTTCTCTCCCTGCCTCCTACCGCCTCCTGTTCAGGCCCCCTTTGCAGTGAGTCATGAGAAGCATGACAGGCAAGAGGAGGCAGCTGCCAGCTCAGAATGAAAACTACACTCAGTGTAGGAGATTATAACTTAAATAAAATGCTCTCAGCTGTCAAATTTGGGAATTTCTTGTTGCATTTAGNTTTTTTTTTTTTTTTGGCCAGCTCCCTTGCCTTAAGATAGATTTGGAGTCGTGTGACTAAAGTGACCCTCTGCTAATGCCCCCCACCCCCTGCCATGGGTGCGTACCCACCACACACTCCCGGTGTGGTGGAGAGCAGCAAAGAGGCAGCAGCACCCACCTGCGGAGTGTTCCCATCAGCACCTTCCCCTTCCACGGCGGGAAGGAGGATCCCATCGGGCATCTTGTCCTCGCAGGGAGTCTCCTTAGCTAGATGCAGAAAAGTCTCTTTTGTACCATGTCCTCTTGTTATCCCTAAACACTGTGACTTCCTTCTTCTACAGACACAAGGGTAGCTGTCCCCCCCACCCCGAGGTCTCGTCTTCTCTCTCTGGAGAGGCTCACACATCTTGTCCTTTAAGAGCACAGACATGGTGTGGAAATCCAGCCCCCTCCAGCAGGGTCCTCTTTCTGGGCAAGCAAGCTAACATGCATCACTACCATTAAATACACTTAAAAGTGCAAATGCAGTGTGAAAAGAAGTGATTTGGGAGATGCAGAGTCTCATTGCTTACACTTCTCCTGGTCTCCAGAGGGTGCTCTTGCCCCAGGGTTTGCTAGGCAGCCGCCAGAGTGATGAAGCGTTGCAGGCAGGGAGAGCCCAGAAATATTGCCCAAGGAGTCCAGCTGCAGGCTGTGATTTTCTCTTCCATGTTCGTGGCTCTGTCCTCCTGCTACAAGCAGTGCTGAGAGCAGAAACAAGGCCACCTGAGGAAGAAAGCACTGAGAATCTCATCTGCATGGATATTCAGCAGACAATTTCTTTCCAGGCAAGGGGAATACAATAGGCTCTCACTGAAGTAGGCTTTCCCAACTTTTTCCAAAGGATTTAATTGTTTGGGATGCCACCATCTCTTTTGGAGATGGTCTTCTTGCTGCTGAGGAAGAGAGATGTGTTTCCAGTTCCTAAATTTGCCTTTTGTGGGTTGTCTTTCTCCTTCATTTCACAGCAACCTGGGCATATCCTGCTCAGATCTATAAATCCAGATTCACAGGCACTCACACTCAGGGCAAGCAGAGGCTGGCCCCATTTGCAGGTGGAGGAAGCGGACAAGTGACACACTCTAGGCATGATATAGTAGCACCACCACAACCAGGGCTGTCACGGCTGCAACAAGTGCCAGTCCTCCCCATCTGGCCTCGCTGGCAGAAGAGATAGAATTGGGGCCAGATCCCCACGGTGAGTCATGCATCTTCACATTTTAAGAACCACCAGGGACTCTGACAAAGTTGTTCTCCTTTCCCTGTTGGTTCTCATTGCGGCCACATTTCACTTTCACTGTTCGTAATCAGGAGCTCTGTGTTTCCAGCAGGAATGCTGTGCTTTATCTGGACCCTACAGCCGTGTGTTTCCCCAGGAGTCCCTGCAGCCCTTTCTGGTGATATGCAAAGATCATATGAGGTGACCTTCTCACATATGTGGTACTCAGCCACGCTGCAGGAGAGCTTGCCTCGGTACCTGGATCCTTCAGTGACTTTGAAGTGTGTTATAAGAGTGTGCCTTAAATCTGACCCCTGTAACACGGCACTGAGCCAACAGGCTGCAGCCGTGGTGGCACCTCCTCCAGCCCCTATGAATTGAGTAATGGCTTCTGGGATAGTTATTAACAGGTTTTTGGTTAGAGAAAATGCTAAGGAACCTGTAACAACAGGCACATTGTGTCCGGTTCTGAGCCATTTGGGGTCCACATGGTTTCTTTGTAACAATTTGGAGATCCAGCCTTCTGAAATGAATGTTTTCAAAGCAAGACAGCAGGTGACCATACCATTGTGAACTGGAACTTGCCATCACTTAGGGACCCTCAGCCTTTGAGGTGGGGCTGCATCTCAGCAACACCTCTCTCAGGATTTCCCTCTTGCCACCACCTGTGGCTTCATGCACTGAGGAGGACTTGGGTGTTCCTGGAAATTAAAAGATGGTCATGCCAGCTTCTGGTGAAGAGTTTCAGTTCCAGAGAGAAGTGAGCACAGTCAGCCCATGACAAAAGGTGTCCATTCTTCAACTGCCTTGATGAAGAACAGCCAGTGACCCCATGGGAAATCCGGTAAGACCACCATGTCCTTCACCCACCCCTGCAAAGAGAAACCTAGTGCAGGCATTGCTAGTTGGACTGCATCCATGTTTTAAGTACCAGCATGCTGCAGTTCAATCCCAGTCCTTTCTGCTGTTGACTATTTGGTGTCTGGGATGGAGCCTACCAACAGGAATTTCGTCTGCTTCCTGATGGAAAATGTGGGTCTCAGAGTCACCTTCTAGGAAATGTGGTGAGCTTGCACAGGCAGGGATGATGGGCTTCAGGAATACAGATCCTAGGCTATCTTCTATGTCACCAGTAGTATATGCTACTACCATATTGGGAGGGGAGAGGGGGGAGCGGATTGCTGGCAGGGAGAGGCAGCGCTACAGCAGCCAAAGCAGGAGATGAAGGAGTACCTTCCTGATTGCTTCAGGCATCCGTCTCTCTCCGGTGAGGCAGTGAAGGGTGGAAGAAGCTCTGAAGCACCACAGTCTCCATAACATCGTTATTTGTTCATGTCCTGAGAGAGAGGGCAGGTTGCATATCTTCTACAGGGAAAAGGGGAATGATAGAAAAACATAATTTGCATTTTTTTACATCTTATATGTGTCTGAAGCCAAAGAGAGAAAATGCAAAACTTTCTCTGCAGGTTCTTGCATGGGTCTGTGGAACAGATCTGGATGGTTATGACAAACTGGAGATACCCTTCACTCTGAGATTTTGGAAGGTCTCATCCTGTCCTCACCAACTCCGGTCCATGCAACAGGAGGCTGAGGGTGAGGTTGTACCTGATTTCCCCTGTCTCTGCTTTTCTTTGCACACAAAAAGTACGTAGATCATGAACTTTAATAGTTCCGGTCCTCCATCAATTTATCTAACTCCTCGTTGAGTCCATTTAGGTGTCTGGTTTCACAACATCCTGAGATGAGCTTGGCCATTCCTTTGCCTGGTGCTCCTGACTCTTGTGTTGTGAAAAGTGCTGAATAACCATTCTCCAACCACCCTGTTTCCTCTGCCTCAGTGTCTACAACCCTAGTGCTTTCCATCACGTTTGTCTCTTCTAACATGGGCAGTGCTGATCTATTCAGCCTTTTCTTGCAGGGATGCCATTCCCACCTCTGATCACCAGGTTCCTTATCCCTGTGATGTTTTCTGCTGGTAGTTCGTTCCTTTCTCTGCAGTTTCTGGAGTCTTCTTACTTTTTAATTGCTTCTGAACCTTCAGCTGATGTTTTCAGAGAATTGCCTACAATTACCCTCAGATTTGCCTCTTGAATTGTAATAGCTAATTTAGAGTCTGCCACTGCCTACAGTTAGGGGTATACTTCACTTTATCCTTATCAACACTGAATTTCACTTGCCGTTCTATCACCTACTCACCTTGCAGCCTGAGAGCCTTGTGCAGCTTTCTCCAGCCACCTTTAGATATGACTGCTCTGAACTTTTTTTTTCCTTCACAAAATGTTGTCACCGTGTTATTTTCTCAGTCAATTTTCTCCATCGCTTATGAATATGCTGAAAAATCCAGCCCCAGTAGAGATACTTGAAGCATCCAGTAGGCAATCTCTCTGTACTGTGGAAATTTGCCAGTTAGTCTTATCTTTGCTTCCCAGCTCTGCAAGTTATTGATCTGTTATAGCTCAGTGTCTTTGAAGACTCTGTGATAGGTCTTCTTAAAAGCTTTTTTGGATTACATTATATCAATCAGATCACTGTTGTCCACGTACACCGCATCTCCCTCCAACAACTGCAACAGATTTCTGAGCTACAACTTTCCTCTAAAAAAAGCTATATTGACACTCCCTCAGGTTGTTACATTTATCCATGCATTCCCACAAATTCCATGTTCATTGCAATTTCTACAACTTCATTAGGTATACAAATGAGACCACTGGATCTGGAGATCCTAAGATGAGTGAGTGAACCTTTCAAAAATGGACACTATCTGTGCCTCTCCCATTCCCTTGGCAGGCAAGTAACAGGTCACAGCCCACTGTCAGCAGGTATGAAATGTCCTGGTGGAGTTTGGCGAGGGTTCCTGGTTGATGGTCTCTGGCCCTGGAGGTCTGGAGCTATCAAACTGATGAATGAGGTCTGCAACTTGTCTGCTCCAACTGCCCAGATTTAGTTCCTGCCAACAACCCCACAAGGGCTCTGCGGTGGGAACCCTCTGCACCATTGCCCCTGTGGCATGGCAGCACCGCCCTGGGCTCACTCCTCTGTCCCCACCATCCCTGGTGCTTCTTCCACAGGGCCTAAAGGTGCTCTGTCAGACTTTACACTTCTGACAGCTGTGAACAAGGTTTTAATGTTAGTTTTTGTTTTTCTCAAATTGCTTGGTAAAATTATTTTTGGCCTGCCTTTTGTGGTTTTACACTCCACTTGCTGAAATATGTAATTATTTTTATATTTTATTTTCCTTTGAAAGTGATTTCCACCTCCTGAATGAGATCCAGTAGTCTCCTCTGCTGTCCCTTCTGGCTCTTTTGACCCTCCCCATATTTGGCTGTGCTTAAGTTGGTTATATTTATTGCACACCTTTACCACAGTGTCTGTAAATGTCATCCCTACAGTTTGCTCTATCGCTTGCTTCTTTTCACCTCCTTTTAACAAGCTTCCAGAGGATGCTTCCCACTGTTTCTACCCATACAGTTCTCCGGTATCCTGGGACATGACATACTCAGGCCACAAAGTGTGCTGCTTGCTTGATAATAAAGCTTTTGCAATACATTTCTCCTCTCTACCTTATTTGGCAGCAATGCTAGCCCTTTCAGTCCTGGTTCTTTTTCTTAGGATTTTGAATGTTTGGGACTTCAAAGGATCCCTATCTTGAGGGACTAAGCTGGGACCCGCATGTCCCTGTGTCTCTGTTGAGTACCCTTCAGGTATGAGCCCAACCCATCCCTGTCCATCACTGCTGTGACTGCACATGCCAGCATCCTGGGTCTGTCTGCATCAAACGGAGCCCTCTATGCTTATGCAGATCCCATCAGTTCCCAGTTTCTTCAGCTTTTAATAAACCTGACCTTTCTATCCCGACACCATTCTCCTCCCAGGCACAGGGGCTATTCCTCACTGCATCTGTGTGTGCTCTTGGGATCATTTCAAAGAATCACTCTGGGGACTCAGATCTCTAACCTCCCATGTAACAGTGCACACTTTGGGACACCTTTGGGACATTCATCTTGTGCTGCACTCAGAACTACAGCTCCCATGCCCCTGAGACTGTGTTCTATCCATACAGCTGTACATTGCATCACATATTTAAAGATCCAAACAGTCAGTTACAAAATCCCTCATCACTGCAACTGCTGTGTGGGATCCCTGCACTGCTCCACTCTTTGCTGGGGAAGGTTCCTCTGCAGGATCCGTCACTCCCTTCCACAGGCTGGGTGCCCTTCACCCATGAGATTTCCCTTCTCCACAGCACAAGAGCTGCTGGACCAGCGATGAGGGAGTTAGGATGTCCCTAGAAGCCTCACTGATGTATTTCTCTGCTTCCCTCAGACATATGTTTTCCCAGAAGACCAAAGTCTGCCTGCAGCTGCTGAACAGATGGCAAATGAACCTGGGCAAAAACCTGGAAAGTCACTTTTGCGCAGCATGGCCCTGCGCAGAAGAGCTCTCCTGTGTATCTCTGATAGCTTTATTTCTCTTGTGGTTTGCCTAATTCTTCATTTCCAGCACATCCACATGCCCATTATTGCTTTAAAACATCTACAGACAGTACTTTAAAAATTACTTCTCTCTTCAGCATCTTGACAGGCAGCTTGGGACAGGTGGACATGGTTGTAAAGAATCACAGAGGGGGAATTTGGAGCTACAGAGCAACACAAATCTGGCTGAAGAATAACGTGGTTCCTAAGTGAGGCTTGCACCAATCAACGTGAAAACTACCCAAAACAGCTATTTCTGCATATTCTTCCTCCTGCTCTGAAAAGTACCCTGGAAGGGTACTGCTCTCTCCTCCGGGGCACCAGCAGGACCCACCAGTGTGCTCTGCTCCACCTGCAAACCAGATGAGTGTTCAGGTGGCTGCGGCCAGCGATGTTAGCTTTATGCCACCATTTATCCCATGTTTTCTTCAGACGTGCCTAAAAGCCACTCCTGGGTGCTCCTCAGGCACGTGTGAAGCTGGGGAAGAAGTTGACAGATATTAAGAAGGAAACAAAATGGTGTAAGACTGAAATTGTACCCACTTTTTCCCTCGGCGACTCTGGCCACAGGGGAGATGCTTAGGACTCAGGTCTGGATGGCAAGGCACATGTCAAGCCCTACAAGAGCTCTCAGAATGTGTCAGCATGGAGCAGGGGACAGGGCTGTGTAAAAGAATATGGAATATTAGTTGTTCAGTTTAAATAAAATTAATTTCTTAGTGTTAGGCCTCATTGGTGTGCTGCCTACACAGAACTCACCCTGCATCGGTAGCCGAAGTTGCTGAAGCCTTAGGCTGCAAGCTACAAACTTTGACCTAGAAAAGCTGAATTTATTTCAAACTCCTCCTTAATTACCCAAAGGAGGGCCCGGAGAGCCATGCAAACCAGGAGATACGGAAGACACAGCCCTCAGTAGAGGCTGCATCCCAATGGGGAGAACAGCTAGTGGCCATCTGGAGACAGAGAAAGAACCCAACAAAGAATAGGAAAACCCCAGACCAGAAATTGNGGACTTCATAGAAGAATCTCCTTTTGGTTTAATGATTCATCGGACACCTAGAGTGGAACCTTGTTTTGGTGACTAGCACGTCAAGCCCTGCCTACCTGCACCTCTTGGCACACTTTGGAGGTGAAGATCATCCATCTTAAGGACTGTATGACCACAAGGTGTGCAAACCCAAGCTCACTGCTGCATCCCCTCTCCTGCTGGGTCCCATCTTGGAGCAGATTTTTCCCTGGGCTGTTTCTCAGCTTGGTGCACGGCTCAGTGGCTTGGTGTGTGCCTTGTGCTGAGCTGGGTGCCTGTTGCTATAATTTCACCTGTTTATACCCCTCAATCTGTATTTGTTCCCTTGGAAGCACAGGGAGATACATAAGGGCAGAGGTACTGGGTAAATACCGCCCGCTCCTGTCCCCGACGATTAACGTGGGTAAACAGAGCTGACTGCCAGCCAACCCGTGGCCAGGGCAAGGAGAGGACAGGGGACCCGTGGCAGCTCCTCCCCGCGCTTACGAAGAAATAAAAGCCAGGGCCATCGGGCACGCTGCGAGAGCAAGACGGCAGCAGGGAGCTGGAGCTCCTGTGGCTGGTGGTTGGTGGCTGGTGGCTGTGGCCTGGCTGAGCGTGTTGGATGGGCGGGATCAGCCGTCACCAATATAAATAATGCCAGTGGAGCCACTCCACCAAACCGAAAGCTGAACCTCGGAGCGTGGAGGCCACAGCGTGGTCCAGGGTGGAGCGAGCAGCAGTGGGGAGGAGGTGTGGTGTGGGCATCCTGTGCTGGAGAGCCCAGCAGCATGTGCTCAGTGCCAGCACAGTGCCTTTAGGAGACCAGCACAACCAGGACGTGGACAACTGCACTGGGACAGGTCAATAAGGAGTCCCTAGCAGGAGCTGGGCAATGGCAGAAACTCAGGTGGGGCTGCTGGGACCTTTCCCAGAGCCCCCGGTTGGGCCATGCCCCGTCTCTGACTCTGACTCTGACTCTGAGGACACGGCTGTGGGCAGCGTAGGACGCGGCGTCGGGGCGCAGAACCCCTCGCAGGTCATCCACAGTGGCCACTTCATGGTGTCGTCCCCACACAGCGACTCACTGCCCCGCCGGCGCCACCATCATGCTGAGCCCGAACCCGCTGATCCCCGGAGCATCGACCCGACCCTCACCCGGCTCTTCGAGTGCATGAGCCTGGAGTACAGGTGAGTCCCAGATCCCTCTCACTAGCATACATCTCACAGCTCTTTTAATGCCTGAGGCTGGCTGAGCCCTACTGCCCCTCCAGGAACCTGCTCTTGATTCCCAACTGACATTGTCCTCATCTTTTTGTCTGTTGAATTCTGATGTACAATCTGCTCAAAAACCAAAATCCTGGGAGCTTTCAGAGAAAAAGAACCGGTGCTGGGTTTGTGGCCATGGAGCCAGATGAGAAGTTTGTCCTTTCTTCATACATAGCTTAGTTCTCCTCCACCTTCCCATGGGATCTGGAGTCACTGCATCCAGCTGTAGCACCCTCATGGCCAGGCCATGCATGCTCTGTAGACCAGTAATAACCCTGCAGGCACCCAACACGCAGTCTTTGGCAATCCAGACCAGAGCAGGAGTCCAGCCTTCCTGTTCTTGAATCTGCGTATGTACCCTAAGGTTATCCCAGGCCACGAGGCAGCAGTCTGGGCTGGACAGCTTCACTGGGCTTTGTCCAGGGCCTCCTGAAAACTTCCCTGCTTCTCTCCTGCAAAATCAAGTGGGTGACTGCATTGTTCTCCCAAACACACGTATCACCCAAGCCCAGGATGCTGGGGACCTGTTCATCCCACAGGCCCTCAGTGACAACAGGAGAGCCTTGAGTCTCTTAGCGCCTTGGTCCATACTTTTGGAGGCAGCTCCTTCTTTTTGCCAAGGCTTTGAGTTCTTTCAAAAGCATTAGGGTAACTCGCTCTTGTGACGTGAGTGCAAAACTGCTTGCATGGCTTCCCCAAAATGTCCAGGTGAAAACCTAGAGTGACGATGTCCTACTGGTGCCACATGAAAACAAAACCTCAGCAAAACAGCCTCAAAGAGTTGTCTGTTGCCTTGGTCCACGCAAGGTCTCGTTCAGTCGCTGACCTCTCAGGTATTTGAAGTCCTTGAGTGCTGAACACGGTGGATTATGTGGTCACTGCCAGAGTAGTCCTTGTGACACCAGGCTCTGGGACAACACTCCACGGGTACTGGTTGCCACACAGTTGTGTACATTGGGCCCATCGCCACATCCTAGATTGCATGGTTTGCTCACAGACAGTGTGGCACAGCTCTCCTCTGAGGTGCTGGTGAAGCTAGTGCTCTGCAGGAGCATGATGAGCTTCAGCATGGGGTGACCCAGCTGAGAGTCATGCTTCCTCATCAGGCAAGTTACCCCTAAGTGCCACATACAGGTGATACTTACTCTCTTTTGCTCTCCCAGCCCTAAAGTAGCCTTACTCTGAGCCTTGCAGCTTGGGGCTGAAGAAGTAGACATGCTCCACCTCAGGGTGCTCAAGATCCTGACTCCTGAGATGCACCAAAGCTTCCATGTGCCTCTGCGCTCTGGTTGTCCCCAGGCTGAGGGGAAAGGGGCAGGGTGGAAGTGTTGGGAGGTGGGATGGATCACAGCAGCTGTATGCCATCCAGGACTGTCCATTATGCTGCAGATGGGGCTCCATCAATCCAGTTGTCTCCTCCCCTTGAACTCTTTCAGGGCCTTGTTTCCCTCCTGCGCTGAACATGACAATGGCCCCAAGCCCAGCACCACGGCAAGCTGTAACTGCTATTGGACAGTAGCCCTCACTGAGGAGGATACACATCAGCTACAAAGAATCAGCACTACCACTGATGGCTACTCTGGCACTGGAGATGTCTTCAAGTGAGCAAGACTAAGTCTTGCTCAGCACCTATGTGAGCAGTTCTTGGTCTGCCATGGAGCCAGGGTAGCTGCAGGCCAGGGAAACATTGACATTGGATGTTCTAGAAACTTCATGCTTGGTTCTTCTCTCTTGGAGTTCCTTCCATCCTTAGACATTCTTTCACTCCATCTCTCAGCTGTCATGCTCCACAGCTTGACAGCAGCCTAAAAACAGGATGACAGGCATTGATCAGAGATCAGGTTCAGGGGAATTTGGACCTGTGATGCAGTGCTGGATATGCCTCTCCACAGGTGGGATTGGACTCTGGCTCCAGAGCTGACCACTTTGCTTTTCTCCCTTTGGAAATCCAGGGCAGCTTTGCTAATACATTTTTGACAGACTTGTATGCAGTAGTTGGAGGAAGGCATCAGAGCAGGGAAATTGAGTTTAAAAATACTTGGTGTACCTCTACTTTTAATTTTCTCTGATCTGGTATTTCTCTGCATCATCCCATTTCACAGCTTCCCTCCCAGCCAAGTTCCTTGGAAGGGGTGTTGGTGCAGCACAGCCTCAGCTGAAGTGGCCAGCCAAATGTCCTCCAGTCTTCAGGGGTGCACCCACAGTTGTGTTGCAGACTAAACCCCTAACAAAGCAGAAACCACAGAAATGTATCAGCTGGAAGTTCTGGAGTTCGTAGTCCAACTCCTGTGCAGGGGAGGGCTAACTCCAAAGCCAAACTAGGCTGCTCAGAGCCATCACTCTGATGGATGGAGACTGTGGACATGGAGCCCATCACCTGTCCACCCTGTCCCAGGCCTGCACCACCCTCACAGGGAAGAGTGCAGTCCATGGCTCTAGTTGGAGTTTCCCATGTTCCAGCTTGTGTCCATCGCCTCTTGTCTGTTCTTGGTGCATATCTGAGAAGTGTCTGGCTCCATCTCTATATCCTCCTTTGGGTAGTTGAAGGCAGTAAGTAGATCCTCTCTTCATCTTCTGCTCTTCAGGCTGAATAAACCCACCATTCACCCTCCTCTTCTGTCAGGTACATTAGTCCCCAACCATCTTAACGTCCTCTTCCAGGATCATTCAGTTTGTGAACCTCCCTCGCTTATCAGGGGGGACTATCTGCACACAATATCCAGACTGAGCAGAGGGGAACTATCCCTTCTCCTCACCTGTTGGCTGAGTTGTGACTGCTGCACCACCCATCCCTTGCTGCCCAGGCATTTCGAAGGCAGTACACTGAACTTTATCTAGACAGTATATTTTTTCAGTGGCTGCAGCTCAGTAGGCATTTGGGTAGCTGTAATTCCTCCCCTCTCCAGAACTCCTCCACAGCACTTCACAGGCAGTTATGGCAGTCCTGTCCCAGCTTGAGCAACCACCCGCAGGACCTGATGTTATTATACCTCCATGGCTGGACTGTGCATCACCCCGCAGCTGGGAAAGAAACACTCTCTCCACATCACAGTTTGCTTCTAGCAAACTTCTTGTGTCTTCAGAACCCTCAAAGGAAGGCAACTCCCTGCACCAAGGTCCTGCTGCTGCTGCTGGGGGCTGGGATGAAGCAATTCCCAGGTTCTCTGTATCAATTTTCCAGGACACTTCCAGCAGCTCTCCTGCCAAATATTTAATGATTGCCTTCAACTCCTTCTTCTCCTGCAATGTGCTGCGTTTTTTAGACTGCTGTTTCTCCCATGGGTGGACGCCCCTGCAGAACATTTGGCCCTGTCATGTTGGCCCAAAAAGTTGAGCATGTGGAGCTGACCTCCCCCAGAAGCTGTTCATAGTTTGGCCTTAGCACAATCTCCCCAGTTGAGCAAGGTCCTTCTCCCCATCACCACAGCATGACTCCCTGGTGTCCTGCCTTGCAGGGCTCCTGGGCTCACACACCCTCCTGTGACCCATTGCAAGGAATCGTTGGGTGACTAACATCCTGAAAGGACAAAAACTGGGTGCAGATGGGAACTGCAAACTGCAGCCACTTGAGGTCTTCTCTTACACACATCTTGTGCTTCAGAAGCAGCCTCCTGCAGCAGTTCCCAGAGTGTGCTGTACATTAACCTCCTCTTCTCCCCTGCAAATTCCGAGAGGGAGATTTAGCAGGGAGGGGCGTCAGACCGGTAAATGTCGGGAAGCATTAACTCTGCCCCTCCTGTGGTTTCAAACAAGGCAGGTTGTGATTAAGCCCTTGCATGATAATTCCCTACTACTTCATCTTCCTGCCAAGCTGATAGCAGGCTCTGGGGCTTTCCTAGAAGTGGAATTGCTGCTATAGCTTTGCCATACTCTCTAATCGATTATCTAATTCTCAGCACCTTAAACACTCCTGCAGATGGGCAGAAAGCAACCAGACAGGGGGCTGACCCTTTCCAAGCTGCGTGCTGAGGAGCTGGGCTGGTGTGAGAGCCCCCTCCCATGCTGAGACACAGCGGGGTCATACCTGCAGAGATTACCAAAATAACCGGTTGTGTGCCTAGCTAGACTCACAGCTGCCCAGCTTCCCAGACACCTGTTTGCAAGACGATTGAAACAGCTTCCCTGCTCATCTGGGACACTTGATGCTCACTTTGCACAGCAGTAAACAGCTGCCTGAGAGGCTATCTGCTAGTAAATACATGGAGCGGGTCCCTATCTAATCCCCAGTACGGTCTATTAACACCTTTGTTACAGCAGAATTACCCCTCATGCCCCCACGTCAGCTGTGGCTCCTGCGAGGGCAGAGCTCACTCCCTCTGGAGTATTAGCAGCTGTTTCATCAGCACAAGGCAGTAGAGAAGAAAAGCTCCATCTGATTGTGGAGATCTGAAGTCAGTTTTGAATACAGTCATTTTTTGCTTGGGAGCACTTTTCAGGAAAATCATTGTATGATTTTTAACTTTCTTTCTCAGACTCTGGGTTTTAAAACATAAAAGTCTAGAAAAAATAGTACTTTAGTAGTAAAATTTTCAAGAAATCAGATGTGAGCTTTTAGTACTTCCAGGAAAGGCTGTGCTCCCTTTCAGCCAGCCCTGGGCCAAGTTGTGCCCTGGCAGCACAGGGAGCGAGGAGGGCTCTGACGTCCTGCGGGGGACCCTGTTCCCGCTGCCTGTGGGAAGGCTGAGCAGGCTTGGACCTGCCAGAGGACCCTCCGCTCAGCTGTTCCCCTCCTGCCTTCTCTTTGTGAAGTCCTGCATCTTGCCAGATCATTCCTTCCACCCTTCTCCTGCTGTCGATGGCAAGCAAAATACTCAATTTGCCATGAAAGCAGGGGCTGCAACACCTTAATCTGAATGAGTCACGGCACAACCGAGGTGCTCCTGGGCAGAACAGAGTCAGTGCTGACCCTCGCCAGGTTTGGTCCCAGGCAGAACCCTGGTCCCACCTCACCCCATCCCACAAAGACCCTTTAGTTGTTGGAATGTGTCCCCATTTCTCTGGCAGCTTGGGAGGGACCTGTTTGGGGCATCCCAAACCTTTCCCGTGGCTCAGTGCAGGGCTTGCATCCATCTCCCAGGGGAGATAACTTCAGGGAGGGGTGGGGCCATTTCCAAGGCAAACCAGGGAGCAAAGATCAGCCTGATAAGTCCCAAAACGGAAAGAATCATTAATGGGGAAAAAAAGCTGTTGGTGGCAAACCCCAAAGACATTTCCCCTCTGTCTCCAGATCCAGCAGGAGCTCTGTGGCCATGGCCCCAGTAGCCTCACACAGGGCCAAGGTGGCCACGGGCCTGTAGTCCATGGGCCCAGGCTGGTCTTTTAGAGCTGGGTGGCAGGATGGGTGGCAGCAGAGAGGAGCATGGCTCTGTTAGCCTTGACCAACAGGATCTGGCCGCATGCCCAGGGAACTTGTCCCTTCCATTGGCTCCTCTGCTTTGCACCACCGTGGTGTTTGCCTCGTGCTGCCGGGGAAAGTTCAAAATCCTGGTGATAGCGGGGTGGCCGGTGCGCAGCTGAGTCCTTAACTCTCTGCAGGCTGGAACTGTGGGACACCCGTCCTGCCCCAGCCCCGAGGGCTGTGGGTTGGGCTGGCTCTCCCTGGGGATGCTGTCCCTGCCCACTCCCGGGGGTGGGAGCACCCCCTCCCAGACACCTCCCTGTGCCAGGCTCTAGAGCTGGATGGGTGTCCATGTGCCCCACAGTGAGATGGGGCACAGGCAGCGCTCTCCTGTCCCCTCAGCCCAGCAGAGCTGTGCAGGACACAGGGTTCTCGCTGCCTGCACTGCTTCCCGCTCGCGTCCTGCCTCTAGCAGCGAGGACAGCAGCCTGTCTGACACCAGCTGCCTGCCCGCTGGGCTGCGGGGACCTCTGAGCCCCCGGTTATGCTCCCAGCCACATCAGCACAGCCACTGAGGGAGGGAGGGAACCCCACTTGCCCGTGCCAGGCCATGCCATGTCATGCTGCACTGCATGAGGCAGATTTCAAGTCGGGTTAATGCAGAACCAGTCAGAGTCTTTGTTTGAGGGTGTTTCAAGTCTTCATGAGCTTGAACGGATAAGTGTGTAGCTTCTCAAAGTGTTGGCCGGGCACTGCTTTTCCCCACATCGGCACTTCCCTGGGGACAGGACCCAATGGCACCTTGGGATGTGCCCGAGGAGATGCTGGAAGCAGGGGGATACAGCAGCCCTACACCCAGCCCAGCCTCTGCCACGTGCCACGGTTAAGTGAGACCCAAGATACCTTTAAGGGTGAAACTCTTGGCTGGGGAAGGACATGCCGTTCCTAGGGAGGGACATCACAAAGCCTCCAGCTTGCTTTCAAAGGGCCCCCCCATGCCATCGGCGTGGCCCAGGTCTGTGCCCTGGTGGGTGGGAGAGCCAGGGCAGTCTCTGGGCTCTCAGGAGAGGGTGAAAAGGACCCCAAATTAGGGCAGAAGGATCCCAGTGTCCCCTGCAGAGCTCCTGGGGCCTCTTGGACCCGCTGGACCTCCCCAGTGGGTGCATGTGATGGGCTCATGTCCTTCAGCTGGAAGAAAACAAGACAATTAGTGAAATGAAGCTGCCTGCACTGCACGGGTGGCAGAACAAACACGGCTGCCTCTGGGAGCCGGGAAACGGGACGGAGGGAGCTCAGCTCGGGCTGGGGCCGGGGTGAGGGGCGCAGGTTTCCTTGTTGTCCCGTCCTCCCAGCCCCGTGCAGATGGCTGTCTCTGCCCACCCCGCCGCCTGCCCCTGCCCACAGCGGAAGGTAGCTTTTCAAAGCCTTGTCTGGCATTAAAAGGACAGACAGAAATAGCTGCCCAAACACCGTGATGAGGCAAGACTCACAGAGCCACAGCAACACATGTCCCCAGACGTCTCGCCGGAGCAGGAGACTTCCCTTCCCGTCCCTCGGGGCTGGGATGCAGCTGGCCTGGTTGGGAGTTCCACCTCGGACCAGGGTCTGAGCCTCAATGAATCAGTTCCCCCATGTGCTGTGCTTTCTTCCCAGGGGCTTCAGAAGCCTCCTGTGGGTCTGTGAAGCTCTCGGTTTAGGTCTGTGCTGCTCTCAGGGTGAACAGGAGCTTGCAGTGCTTCCGCGTGTGCTCCCATAGGTGTCTGGCAATCAGCTCGCAGCAGAGCCACGTGGCTGCGCCTGCTCCAGACTTGGCTGGTGGTCTGGAGCATCTCTCAGGGCTGCCTCCTCAGGAGATCCCGAGCTGGGAGAGCTCTGGGATGGTGCCCCTCAGCCTCTCCTTTGCTTCGTGTTCTAGTGGGAAGCTGGTCTCTCCGAAGTGGAAGAATTTCAAGGGGCAGCGGTTGCTGTGTCGGGATAAAATTCGTCTCAACAACGCGATCTGGAGAGCCTGGTACATCCAGTGTGAGTACGGGGCCGGACCTTGCTGTGTCTGCCATGTGCTGGGCCATGTTGGGAGTAACAGAGGTGGCACTGGGGCAGTGATGCCCAGGGATGGAGCCATGGGTCAAGCCAGCTGTGTTTTCCCTTGTGCAGATGTGGAGCGGAGGAAGAACCCTGTGTGTGGCTTCATCACCCCACTGGAGGGGTCGGAGGCTGACGAGCACCGAAAACCAGAGGTAAGGCATGGTTCCTCACAGCTCTCTGGGTCAGGAGCAGGTCTGGGTGGCACAGGATGGGGCTGGGGCAAAGCTCATTGTATTTAATAAATTTGATGGGAAAGGTGTTTCTGACATTGCACAAGGAAACCAGCCCTGGCTGCGGGGTGCTGGGGCTTGGGGGCTCAGTCGTGACCCTCCCTCCTGTCCCCCCAGGCTGTCGTACTGGAGGGCAACTACTGGAAACGCCGCATCGAGGTGGTGATGAGGGAGTATCACAAGTGGAGAATCTACTACAAGAAGCGGGTGAGTGGCTGTGCCCGTGCTGCTCCCCATCCCATGGCAGTGCCAGCAGTCGGAGGGGACACCAGCATGCCCAACATAGAGCCATGCCTGACTAGGAATGGGATATGGCAGGCTTTTGGTGCTGTGGGAGGGGGATGCTGGCTGCCCCCACAGTATCAGTGGGGGTGAGTTTGGTGGAGACCCCATCTCCAGCTACCTGCAGTGCTGCAGTGTGCTCTGGTAGCCCAAACCAGACTGGTTCTGCCCGGCTGGCGCACAATCCCGGGCTGGGTTTGGCAGCGCAATCACAGCAGAGGCGTTGAGGTGGGTCAAGCAGATCCACGGCTCAGCCACAACACTCTGGCTGAGCTGGGATTTGCTGGCATGCCACTGGCAGCTACCTCTCACCCCGGCAGCACGTGCTGCCAGGCAGGCTGGGTCACTCCGTGTCACTCCAGGTACCCGATCTGGGGCATGCTGGCACCAAAACCTTGGCTCCCTGCCACGCGGGGTGGAACATGGTCCAGTCTCCTCCCAAGCCGCTTGCTCGGGACCGATAAAAGCCAGAGGTGCTGCAGGCGGGCAGGGTGCTGGCAGCCTCTCACCACCGCACGCTGCCAGTCCCATCACTGTGGTGGCTGGGCAGCCCAGACCCTCTAGAGTAAAGGCAGATGTGAACAACAGATGTGGCCACACCGAGCCCCCAAAGGATCCCCCTCCTAAGCGCTCCCCCTCTCTGCCCTGCCCCTGGCTCTGTCCTGTGCTGTGCACACCCTGGCTGAGGAGTGACACAGGCTGTCTTCTCCTTCCAGCTCCGAAAGTCCACACGGGAGGGAGAGCTCTCCAGCCCAAAGCAGGTGAGTCCACTGGGGAAAAAGGTGGGGAGGGGGAAAAAGAGGGGTACAATGCAGACCCCTGCAGTGGGCAGCATGGGAGAAGGGCAAATGAAAGCCCCAGAGCATGATGAGCCCAATGGGGTGGGATGCCGAGCACTTGGGATGCCGGATTCGCCCTTCTGGAAGCAGCAATGTGCAAGTTGTGAAACTTGGGAGCAATAAACACTGCAGGGAGCGTGGGAGCTGCCAGGGAGAGCAGGCATGGAGCCAGGCACGGACCCTACCTACAAGAGGTACCCACGTGGCTCCTTTGCTCCATCTCATGCAGGATGAGGATGCCTGGAGGCCAACAGAAAAATGGTGCAACCAGCTGTTCTGCAACGTTGTGCCCATGCTGCTTGGGGATGAGGAAGAGGAGCCGGGGGGCAGGCAGCACTTCGACTTGGACACCTTCCTCTCAGACATCTCTGACACTCTCTTCACCATGACACAGACACCCAACACTCACGAGGTGCTCCCCAAAGATGGTAAGAGCCCCAGACCATGCTCTCGCTGCAGGAGTCGTCCAGGCAGGCAGCACGCCCTGTAGCACCCACTGCCTCCTGGCTTAGCCCCTGAGAGCTGCTGCCTGCATCCCGTGGGCAGACAGGATCCCCTGGCATCCATCCTGCTCCACTGGGGCAGGGTGGGAGCATTCCTTCCTCTGCTGGCTCCCTACAGGCCATCCTGGGCTCGCCCAGGTGGGATGGGCTGAGCTGCTGTGGGAGCACTAGCCCTTTGAAGGTCCTTGCACCAGACTCAGGGCAGGGCTGCCAGCCCTGGGTCCTGCCTTCTATGGCCAGTCTTTGCTATCCCTGCCCGCCCAGGTCCCTGGAGCTCCTGCAGCAGGTCCTGCACCAAGGATCAGACTTTTCCTGGGGTTTTGGGGAGCTGTATGAGGTCTCAGAGGTGCTGGTGGGCAAAGTAGTGGGGACAGGATGGCCCTGGGTATCTGTCCATCTCGTTTCTCACGCATGGCTGTGGGGCAGGGTGCAGCAATGATGGGTGGCTCTGGGGTGACACAGAGGGGTGGCAGCCAGGCAGGTGTGAGGGCAGTGTTTTGAGGAAGGATCTTGGGGGTTCAGTGGCTGGGGCCTGATGTTGCAGCTCTGCCCTCTTCCAGCATATGTTGGGAATGCTGACATGATACAGCCGGACCTAGGACCCCTGCAGCCCAGCCTGGATGACATGGAGATCTCAGGTAAGAGGCAGCCCAGATACGGTACCACATCCCACACAGCCCAGCAGAGCCATGGCAGGTCAGGGAGGGTCTGCCCAGGAGCTGTGGGAGGGGATTTCTACAAACATGAGGTCTTTCCAGGAATGGCAAACCACCTCGTTTTTGCTGCAGACAGAGGAAAAATAATTGTCCTGCACAAAAAAGTAGAAACCTCTAGAGAGCAAGTTCTGTGCTGCTGTGTCCCCCTCCTCACCCTGCTCCCCAGGCTGGGCAGCCCAGGGGGCTGGCTCAGAGCCGGGACCCTATCCTGTGCCCTGCTATGTCGTCTGGGGACAGGTCACTCTCCCTGCCAGGTTGGCCCAGAGACAAACCTGGCACTGGTATCTAGCTGCAGCAAGGGGAAGCGGGCAATGGCAGAGTCCTCCCAAGGGGCTGCCACCAGCGCTGCCACACAGGCTGCGAGCCATTAGTGCCGAAGGAGTCAGCTGGGACATGTCCTGGTCCCAGCCATGCTAGGCAGTGTCCTTGCATGCCAGCACAAGGCACTGCTGCTGCAGCTGTGCTGGGGACCAGCTCTGCCCCCAAACACGCCAGAGCTGGTGGCCTGGGCACACTTTGCAGGGTGGGAGCTAGCCTGGGCTGGTGGTTGAAGGCCTCCCAGGTAGCTGGTGGCCTCGGGCAGCACCAGTGTCTCTAGACCCCTCTGTACATGTGTGAGCACCCTGTGAGCTCCACAGATGGTCTCCACTTCCTTCAGCAGGAGGAAACGAGGGTGCTTGCGCCATTCAGCTGCAGGGTGATGCAAGACCAGATGCTGGCAAGGAGCAGGTTGGGCACTCTGATGTGCCAGGGCAGGTGGTGGGATGCCCCAGGGACGGATTGAGGAGAAGGCTTTCTCCTGCTCTCCTTAGCTCATTCCCTCCACAGGTCCCATTAGGGTGAGCTCTGCTAGAAAGAGGGTCAGTCCACGCTGCTGGCCCTTTGTCCCCTGTCCCCGGGTGCCCCACGTGGGTATCAGTCGCTGGGAGGTGGGACAGTTCCAAATGGGTCAAATTGACACTTGACAAGTGTCTGTTCCCCTGAGAGGTCCTGCATGGTGCTGGAATGATGCCCCAACCCCTTTCAAGCAGCACCTCACCACTACGATGTCACAGCAGCAGCCCCAGCACCTCTTTTTGTGTGCCCAGCTGGTGTTTGTGCGACCGGTGCAGCACAGCCTTGTGCTCAGCAGGAGGTGGCAAGGGGCATAGTGGTGCCTGTCTGAACTGGTACATTTCTATAAGTCGCCAAGCTGTCTTTTTTTTTCTTTTTTTTGGGGGGGGGGAAAGGTCTGCCTTTTGCTCCAGGGTGCTGCCTGGGAATGGGACAGTTCTTACTGCAAGCCACTACTCGGCAGGAAAGCATCCCTTCCTGCTCTGCCCACACCAAGTGGCTCCACACGGGGTGGCTGCTGGGGCTGGGGAGGATCCTAAGCCCAGTTAGGGTCAGGGACGGCATCCCAGGTGTGTGGCTGGTTGGCTGCCTAGGCGCAGGCTACTAAGCCTTGGAGAGAGCCTCGTGTGCCTCGGGGCAGGGGAGCACCCTGCCAGGGGCTCAGAGAATTGTGGCTGGGAGTTTTGTCCCAGACATGGCATTTTGCGGGACACTGCACAGAGCAGGTCGCCCTGATGACTCCTGTTAGGGTGCTGCGACAGCCAAGTCCTGCATGCCCCTGCGGGAGGGTTTGCAGGGCAGAAGTGTAGTTCAGGGGCAGAGGGGAACCCACACCATGGGATGGACGGTGCCAGGGCTGTGTGCCCGCGGGGGGAGTGGGGAGAGGAGATGGGGGGTGAACCCTGTGCCAGCCAACACAATTATGCCCCTAAGGCCATTTTTCTAGCAGGGGGTGTGATGGCTTTTCGTGGCTCAGGAGCAGGGATCACCCTGGTAGCCTCATGCAGAGAACCACAGGCTGGGCACCAGGATGGCTGTCACTGTATCTGGTGGCTGTGGCAGAGCTCTGTGCCTGTCAGTCAGTGCATGCAAACCAATCCCCAAACAAGGAAGCCACTCGTGTCCGCAGCGGGTGCCAGAGCGTGATGTGGGGCAGATGGAGAAGTTCTGATGGCAGAAGCGAGGCAGCAGCCCAGCCCCATGCCCTGCTGGCACCATGCTCCAGGTAGGACCTGCACTTAGTGCTGGGGAGCTGGGGGCTGGGCTAGCATTCCTGTGGGGTGACATCACCCCACAGCACTGCAGGGCTCTCCCAGAGCCACTGCTGGAGGGTCCTTGGTTTGGGACTGGGCTTTGTAGCCTCAACCTCTTTGGAGAGCAGCCTCAGATTTGAATGGGGTGCCAAAAGCGTGGTGCGGCAACCACATGGGCTCTTCTCCCTTGAGCAGCAGTATGTCCTGGCCACACTATGTGGCCTCGAAGCAGGTCAGGGTGATGTGATGATGGAGACGAGCATGGATAAGAGCTGTGGGGTGGGGAAGGGGCAGGAGAAAAGAAAGACTGGGTGACGGGGAGCTGCCCACTGCCATGCTGGGCGGCATCCACCACTCATCCCCGCAGCACAGTGAGAGGCACAAGAGGAATTGAATCTGCAGAGCTGGACACCAGAAATAACTCACAGAATTTCAGTGCTGGTGGCAGGGCACAGCTTGGCATGGGCATGCCAGAGAGCTGGGCGGAGTGTGGAGCTGGGTGCTGTGCCCTGGGGAGGCTGAGACCCTGCCCGGCAGCATCTCGGCCCATGCCAAGTGCCAGGCCATGGAGGGGCAGCGATAGCTCTGCCATGGTTCAGGCATTCACCATGTCCCCGTCAGGGAGAAGGGGCAGTCTGAAAGCTGAGCAGGGCAGCTCAGCGGTGGCACTGCCCTGTCTCACACCGGTGCTACCGTCAGCTGGCAGCACATGGCACTGCCAGAATCATCACCATGCTCAGCCCCATGCACCCCTCTCTGGCGGCGTGTTTGCTCCTCTGGTGTAGATTCAGAAGGGCCTCAGGTGTTTGCAGGTCTCAGCCAGGGCATCCCAGGGTCTGGAGCTTGTGCTAGAGCCTGGAGGGAGAGCAGAGCCCTTGTAGCCCTCCCTGTTGTTGTGTGTGGCACAGCTGTGCACACCTGGCAGGCAGAGCCGGCGTGTGGGCTCAGCTGCTGGCAGCAGCAGGGGACCTGGAGGCAGCGATGCTGGTACCAGTTGAGGGGTTGGGAGTATGGCTGGGTGCCCCCTGTGAGTGTCCGCGTCTCGGGATGGCTGCTTGGACTCACAGTCTGTGCCAGGGTCCGTTGGGCACCTGCCTGCAAACCCAGCCAGCACTCCTGCTCTATCCTACAGGAAAGCAACCAGCAGCTCCATCCCTATCCCACAGTCATCCTCCACAGAGCAAACCCTTCTGGTGGCAATGCCCGAGCAGGGGCTGGCGCAGGCACTGAGCTGAGGTGTGCCTGGGGAGCTCGTGTCACCAGGGAGGCGGCTGCCCAGTGTGTCAGAGCAGCCCTTTGTGCTGCGGTGTCTGGGCCTGCGGAAGGAGCAGGGTTGTGGGAAGGGGAGAGGAAGGGAGAGGGAGTCGTGGCAAGGTCACAGGGCTCGTCTTCGGGAAGGCCATGGGATGTGGTTAGCCACAGGCTGCACGCACAGCAGCGCCGGGGCAGGGAGACAAGCACTCGTCACGACCTCAGGGGACTGTCCCTTGTGGCTCAGGGACATTGTGACACTCCTCCAAGTCCCAGCTGTTGCTGGTGTCGAGGTGCCAGCCCCAGCCCAGGGGTGGTTCAAGAGAAGCAGGATGGCCACACAACCCCTGGGAGCAGTGCTGGCGCTGGAGCACGTGGTGCTCAGCCGAGTATCAGGGATGGGGATGGGGTCCCCACCCTTGGGTGGCACCCCGGGTGGGTTTTCCTGTCCCCGTGCATGTGGCAAGGCTGGTCCCAGGCACGTGGGCTGCTTCTTCCCCACACACCAGCGTTTCACAACCCAAGCAGCAGATCCATTGCTGGAGCCAGGCGCTGCCCTGGCCCCACAGGGCGAAGGTGAGATGGGCAAGCCTCTGGCAGTGCTGGTAATGGGGTACATCTCCCCCCAGCACGCCCCAGGGCTTCCCTCTCCAGGAAGGTCCCTCAATGCCCGTCATTCTGTCTCTACTTGGCCCCGCAGATATTTTCACCAGCCACCGGCCACCACTATCGCAGACACAAGGGGGCTACCAGGAGCCGCCCTCCTTCATGCCCATGGCCGAGCCCCTGTTCGATGGTGGGGGGTCTCTGATGGGCATGCGGGGGCTGCCTGCCAGCCCTGAGGCTCCGCTCCCGCCTGGCACCCTCCTCCAGGTGAGCGGGACCCCGGCCCACGGCCTGCAGCTGCCGGTGCCCCAGCCACCCCGCCTGNCCCCGGCAGCCTCAGCCCCCCGCTCCCACACAAGCTGCAGTACGGCCTCCCCGTCAAGTGCCTTGGCCTGGAGCCGCCGGGAGTTCCCTACGCCGCCCCCCTCCCACCCTCCAAGGTGCCGCTGCTGGGTCCGGACCCCCCGTTTCCCCCCATCTTGGCTCCCAAATTCCCCTGTGCCAGCTCACCTAGCCCCTCGCTCCTCACCCACCCTGCCTCCACCCTCTCAGCACCCTGCTTAGCCCCCCCTAT
>VXBW01007287.1:148654-184326 GCA_013400375.1 Thinocorus orbignyianus | reverse complement strand
TCTTCCTGGGGCACACGGGGCTGCCCCCGGCCCCCACAAATCTGCCTCTATTTATTGGCTCCCCCTCTCCCTGCTGAGCTGTACCCTGGCAGGGGAGTGCGGGTCTCCGGTTTGGGGCCTGGGGTTCTCCGCGGGGCTCCTGCTCTCCATGCCTCCCCCTGACCCCCCGGGGTGCTGGCAGAGCTGGGTTCACCTGCTTCNAGTGGAAAGTTATTTTAGCACTGAATAGAATATTTTTCAAATTAAAACTTATTTGAAATAACGGCGCCCGGTGTCTGCGGGGGCGGGGACGGGGCGGGGCGCTGGGGGGAAGCGGGAAACGCCGCCGGGAGCCGGGACACGCCGCGCCGAGACCGGGAGGGTAAGAGCCGACCCCCGTTACCCCCGGGGCTGCCCCGGCGGCAGCGCCCGGCGGGGGGTTCGTCCCCGGCCGCCCCCGGTCGGAAGCGCTGGGATCCGCGCGTGGCTCGGAGAGAACCATTAAGGCCCAATAAATTCCCCGTAATTAACACGCCGTCTGTGGGTGTCTTTGCTGGGGGAGGGGGGTGTTCTCCGTTTCTCTTGTCTCGTCTGACGGTTTGAGGAACCGGCAGCACCCGCTCGGCGCTCGGACGGGTGCGCTCTCACCCCCCGGAACCGGGGAAAGGAGGAAGCAGGAGGGCTGAAGTACAGGTAGCTTTAGTGGGACGAGGATAAATAATTAACAGTGGTGCTAAAGAATCCGAATTGACCCCGGCAGCAATGGGAAACAGACAAGAATTACAGGAGCAGGGAGCTGTGTTCCCCTCCCCCCGCCATGCGGCACCCTGCGGGCGCCTTTTCCGGAGGAAGGGAAGGTCTCGGGAGCTGTCTGGACCATGGCCATCCGGGGGGAAAGAGAGAGAGAGAGAGGAGGATTCTTCAGCAAACGTTCTAATTCATATTCGTCGTGCCACTCACGGCACAAAATAATCCCGTTGGCAGCTTGGGTCAGGTGCCTGGGTCTCATTCTTCCTCATCCCCACACCTGGGGGGCTCGAGAACACTGAGACTTTGAGTCGCACAGGGCCAGGCTGGCTTTGAGTAGCTGTTTCATGAATTCTAGAATCCTCTAGAAGTTCCATTTTCCCAAGCTTTGGAAGAGAAGCGAGTCCTGTGTCGCTCCCACCAGGATATCCTGTGTGTGAGACCTGGCTCGGGCCCTTTGTCACGCTGCCATGTACAATCATAAAGTGTTTTTAATCCTTTTTCGTTTCAGGGTCAGGATGGCCAGACGAGAGGAGCTGCAGATTAATTGGCAAACAAACTACCCTGATTTAGTTATAGATATTGGGAAAATAGTTTTAGGAGAGAGATCCAGAGAAAAGGTGTCTGGCAATCAGAAAAGGCAGCAGAAGGACCTTTCCGTGGCTGTGTGCGCGCTGCTGAACTCGGGAGGAGGCGTGGTGAGGATGCAGAGCGAAGACGAGAATTACAGCTTTCAGAAGGAAGGCGTTGGTCTGGACATCGAGCAGGTCCTGAGAGCCTGCATCGGCTGCGCCCAGACCAGGCACTACTTCACGTGGATGCAGCAGTAGAGTCACTTGCTGCTTTTTGTTAAGATGTGGAGCTGTGGAGATGCGGAGCCCAAAGACGCAGCCATGAAGCCACGGATCTGCAGCTTGAGCACTGGGCTGTCCTGAAGGTCTTTCACTTCGGTCATCCCTATGACTTCCAGTGACGCTGCGGCGTTTCTGAGGGAGAAGGCAAGCTGTGCCTGGCGCCGTGATGCGCATGGACCGAGCGCTAAGAAAGCTCTGTTGGATTTTGATGGAGCAGCAAAGGAGATATCTCTGAGCACCGAGGAGCACCACATCCAGGATGCTGCCACCAGGTTTTTAGAAAGGGACAAACTGTTCGTTGGGGAGGTCCTGGATTTCACAGAGACAACACATATTGAGTTTAAGAACTTCTCTGCAGAGAATATCTTGCAATACATTAGAAAAACCCTTCCAAAATACGTTTCTGCCTTTGCGAACAGTCAGGGTGGTTGTTTATTTTTTGGAGTGGATGACGAGAGCCATAAAGTCATTGGAAGCCATAGTGAAGTGAAGAAAGAAGCCTTAGAAAAAACAGTAGCTGCTACTGTGGGCTCGCTGCCCGTCCATCACTTCTGTGGCTCTCAGGCTGGTGTGCAGTTTCAGACTTACACCCTGAGCGTTTACGACAAAGCAGGAGGATTGCAGGGCTACGTATGCGCTGTGTGAGTCGAACCCTTCTGCTGCGCTGTTTTCCATGACAACCCTGATTCCTGGATGGTGACAGGTGCCACGATCCAGAGACTGAGCTCCAGGAAGTGGACGGAGTTCATGACAGACGCAGACCCAGGTAAAATCTGCATTTCTGTTAATGCCAGCTCCATTTCTGCCTTGGTTTGTGAAGTTCTGGGAGCAAAGACCAGCTTCTTTTGCTCTGTGTTCTCACCAAAGCCAGAAGAGGGGCTCTGCCCCACGGCACATTTGCAGGCACCAGGGGTAACCAGTCTCCAACAGCAAACCCTTGTGTGAAGCAGAGCTCTCTGAACTGGTCCAACAGGACTTATTCCAACAGGAATAAGCCTTCCTAGGGATCCCGCGTGCCCCTAAATGAAACGCAAAGATTCAACATCGCCCAGGAGCTTCCATTTATCTTAATGAGAATTGCAGAAAAATTCTGGAGCTGGCTTTGTCTGTTAAGATCTGTAGGAGGGAGTGATGTCCAGGTGGCCCCTTTAGGTGCCTAAAAACATATGGAAAAACAAAAAAGTCCTTTGCTGGTGCTGATCCCCATGGAGTGAAATCCCCAGTGCTTGGTGCGGTGGGGAGGGTCAGTCTCCATGCCCGTGGAGATCCAGCATCTTGGTACAAGTCATGTGCCAGCATTGAAGTAAAACAATCGTTTAGCTGTAATGGTGGTGACACTTGTGAACTGCAATTTTAATTCTTCCCCTTATCGAGTACCAATAACACCTGTAATGAAGTTGGCAACACTTCAGAGATCTGCTTGAAGCAGAGAAAAGCCCTTTCCAGCCTGAGCGCAGCTCACAACGCACACCGAGCAGCAGGTTGCACACAGCTCCCCCTCTCCGAGGCTCACCCTAATTTTAGGTGTCCACAGAAATGTCACCTTGCACACCCGCTGTGGCTCGATGGTTGTTTTGAAGCAGCAGGGGAGCAGGGCTTTCCTCGTTTTAAGGCATGTTGTCCCATTTAATTGTGAAATCTTTCCCCTTCAAAAATGGTGGCCTGCTTTTTGTTCCAGTGGTCCACAACAAGACCTGTGTGGAGAGGCCTAGGGAGTTTATTTTGACTACAGCTTTCATAGGATCACAGAATGGTTTGGGTTGGAAGGGACCTTAAAGTTCATCTCCTTCCAGCCCCCTGCCCTGGGCAGGGACACCTCCCACCACACCAGGTTGCTCCAAGCCCCATCCAGCCTGGCCTTGAACCCCTCCAGGGATGGGGCAGCCACAGCTTCTCTGGGCAACCTGAGCCGGGGTCTCACCACCCTCACAGCAAAGAAGTTCTTCCCCACATCTCATCTCAATCTCCCCTCTTGCGGCATCAAACCCTTCCCCCCCATCCTGTGGCTCCTCTCCCTCATCAGGAGTCCCTCCCCAGCTTTCCTGGAAGAGAAGGCTCCAGGGAGACCTTAGAGCCTAGGGGCTTTTAGGGACTGGAAGGGGCTCTAAGGTCTCCCCAGAGCCTCCGGTTCTCGAGGCTGAACCCGCCCAACTCTCTCAGCCTGTCCTCCCAGCAGAGGGGCTCCAGCCCTTAGAGTGTCTCTGTGGCCTCCTCTGGCCCCACTCCAATGGGTCCATGTCCTCCTGATGTTGGTGGCCCCAGAGCCAGAGGAGTCATAGAATAATAATCTAAATGCATCATTTTAGTTACTCTTTAGTGATAGGTTTTAAAAGTTGATATTCAGATGGAACTTCAGATGGAAGTTCAGATTCATATGGAACAATTTCAATGGATCTAAGACACTGTTTTCTTCCCCCAAGATATTTCAGATCTGGCTGATAAATTTGCGAAGGAGCTCAGTTTGTCAAATGGTCCTCCTCTTATCAGGCCAGTTTATTCGAAAGTTGGTCTCCGCTGTCTGTCCGAGCTCCAGGAATCCCTCTACCCAGGTAAGGTGTTTATTCTGTACTTTTTTTAAACCTTTTTTTTAAATCTAAGATTGTATTTGACAGGACTTCTGGGAAGATAATGTGATAAAAGACAAGATTTTAAGCACACAGCTGTTAGAATATTTAAAAAATGCAGCTGCTGCATGAATGTTGGTTTTTCAGGTGTTTCAATTTCTTCTCTGTTTTTGCCACTAAGTATAATCCCTAATTCACAAAATTGCTGAGAATATACCTTGTGTCCTGGGGGTTTGGGCACTGTCTGCTCCGTTACACTCAGAAATCTTCCTATATACAAAGAAGAGAGAGAGATTAGTTAATTTCTAGCATAATTGAAATCTTAAGTAGTCTAATCAAGGAATTATTATTAGTCAAGATGTAATTATTGCAGATAAAGAAAGAAGATGACAATAAATTAAGACCGCTGTGAAAAAAAGTAATAATCATAATAGTTACCTAAATGCTTCCCTGTTCCTGGCTCAGCCTTCCACTGCCACCCAGGATCCAGGATCCCGCTGCTGATGGCTCGGGTCTTCCCAGGATTGTATGGGCAGGTCACCAGCACCCCTGGTGCTTCGCTCAGGAGGACAGAGGTGGTTCTGATGTGTTTTTTTTCCTCCTCCAAGATTCACTTGGGGTCACTTGCTCTAGATTTTCTAACGCATTTTTACACCTTGCACTTTCTTACCGGTCTGAGAGTTCACGGCTCCACTAGAGATCGGGAAACACGGCGTGTTTCACGACAGTTAGAGACTTGTTCTCCACTACCCTTAAACCCAGTTCTGTCCAGCTCTGGGGCTGTGTTTCTTTATCTGACCACCTGGGAAGTGTTCCTGGCCCTGGGATCTCCTGTGCTCTGTCTGTCACCACCACATGCCCAAATTCAGCCATGTCCTGTATCCCACGTCTCAAGACCTCTGTTGTCCTATCAGGCCTGTGTTTCTGCACTCACAGAATCACAGAATTTTTGTGGTTGGAAGGGACCTCTGAGATCATCGAGTCCAACCATACGCACACCAAAAAACAACCCAAAACCCAAAAGATAAAAAACCACCAACCACAAAAAAACAAACCCCACAACACAAATCACCCAACCCAACAATCTCAGCTGCTAGAGCATACCCTGAATTGCCTTACACCTTTCTGATATACCTCCAGAGTTGGTGACTCCACCATCTCCCTGGGCAGGTCCTTCCAGTGCCTGACCACTCTCTCACTGAAGCCATTCTTCCTAATATCTCATCTGNGCTGCTCTTCCCCCAGCCTGCAGTGCTGCCTGGGGTTGTTGTGACCGAAATGCAGGACCCGGCATTTGGCCCTATGAAACCTCATCCCGTTGTCCTTGGCCCATGGATCCAACCTGTCCAAGTCCCTCTGTAGAGCTTTCCTACCATCCAGCAGATAAACACTCCCACCTAATTTGGTGTTGTCTGCAAACATACTGAGGGTGCCCTTGATCCCCTTCTCCAGATCATAGATAAAGATGTTAAACAAGACTGGCCCAAGAACTGAGCCCTGAGGGGCACCGCTGGTGACTGGCCACCAACTGGCCACCCCATGAATCACCACTCTCTGGGCACAGCCACTCAGCCAGTTTTCTACCCAGTGAAGAGTACACTTGTCTATGCCATGATTAGCCAGCTTCTCCAGAAGGATCCTGTGGGGGATGGTCTCAAAGGCCTCACCAAAGTCCAGACAGACAACATCCACAGCCGTCCCTGCATCAAGAAGGTGGGTAGCATGGTCATAGGAAGAGATCAGGTTGGTTAAGCAGGACCTCCCTTTCATAGACCCACGCTGCATCATTGTGTTAGAGGCAGAAAAATCTCGCCCTGTGCAGAATAGCTGCTTGTTGCTACTGTCTGTATAAATTAATGGTTGTTATCCACAGCCAGCTGGCTAGTATAAAAAATGCTATTACAGGCACACCGGATGACAACAAAGCTCCAGACAGGTCAACAAAAGCTCAAAGCAAACAACCCGGCAGGCCTCCAACCTGAGGCCTTGCAAACTCAGTACGCTCCCCACAGCTCAGTCCCAGCCATGCCATGGTGCTGGCGGGCAGGGCTGAGCGCCGAGCGGGGGATGTTTGAGTGGAGGATGTTGGATCAACTCAGCCACTTCAGGGTGAATTCTGGCCCCCTGCTCCCTGCTACAGGGGACCCTCAGGTGGGACACAGGCAGGAAAGTGATGCTGGGCCCTGACCCTGCAGGGGCAGAGATCCTCGCCTTGGTTCTTGGTGAAGACTTTATTTCAGACACGCCCCAGCTATAAAAGCAGGGCTGGCTGCTGAGCAACAGGTGCTCCTATGTACCAAGCCCCAAAGGAGAAGGGAAGAGAAGCAGCCAAAGGACACCTCAATCCAGTGATGTCCCTGCAGAGCAGGGCTGGGGCTTTAGGGCCAACTCTGAGACAGAGGGGACAGAGGGAATCCCAGGACCTTGCACAGTATCAGACCCGCTCCAGTCTGCAGCAAACAGACTTCCCATCAAGTATAGTCTACAGATTACATTTTTTTCCAAATTCTGACCGATGGTAGATGTCTGTATTAGTTGCTAATTTTTCTAATTAGTTTTGTAAATTTTGCTATCTTTTTGCCACTGTTTTCAGGATTACTCTTGGGTGATTGATGTGCTGAAGGGTTTATAGTGTTTTGGTACAGGATATGCCATTGCTGTTTCTTGATGAGAATGTGGTTTTTAAATGGGAAGCAGCACCCCAGTCGGTGTACCTCTCTGCTTGCATTTGAAACTTGCCTCTGTGTTATGAATGTGCACAGCTGTAATTTTAATCTGTAAATTTAAGAGACAATTTGTGTTAACAATTTTTAAAATTACTGTTACTTGTTGTTTTGGAGGAGCACCAATTTTAGTGTTGGGATGAGAGGTATCTTCATCTATTTCCCTATCACAGAGTCACAGAATGATATGGGGTTGGAAGAGATTTCTGGAGATCATCTCCTCCAGCCCCCTGCTGAAGCAGGTCCACCCAGAACAGGTTGCGCAGGACCTTGTCCAGGAGGGTTTTGAATGTCTCCAGAGATGGAGACTCCACCACCTCTCTGTGCGCAGCCTCTGCCAGGGCTCTGCCACACTCAAAGGGAAGAAATTCCTCCTTATGTTGAGATGGAACTTTCTACGTATAAGTTTGCGCCCATTTCCTCTTCTCCTGTCAATATATTTATATTTATATTATTCCTATATTTAATAGGAACATGAACCTATACATCTAGGGACCGATCATGCTCGTAGGTGCCTTTTCCCTTGCCACGTGCATTGTGTGTTGCCAGTTGGGAGTGTAGGAGGTGCTGCAAGCAGGCTGCTCCATCTGGTTCAACCCCAGGTTTCACTCTAGCAGCAACACATCTGTCAGAGGAATACCTAAATAACGAGAAGGCAGGTAGAAAGGAGGCAGATGAGACTTTTTCTTATTCCATTTAGAAGCCAGGCATGCTTGAAACATGGTGTTTACATCTATTCCTACTAAAAATCCTTACAGATTCTCCTGGGAATGCTAAATTTTTTACTCACACTAAGTCATTTGCTTTGATGACCTCACGGTAGAATACATTCCTGCAGTAGCTGCTGTGATGAGTAAATTATTTGCTGTATTTATTTTTTTTTGTTCTCGTTTTTTATTTATTTTTTTTTCTAGTGGGTTCTGATGAAATCAAATGGAAGCCAGAAAGCATCTGCACTGCTCAGAGCATCCTGGATTAGAGGATCTAATGAAAAAACAGATCCACCCACTTAACAAGGGGGTGCTGATATTTTCAAGGAGCTGGGCTGTTGACATCGGATTGCCAAAAAAACGGGATGTTGTGTGTGATGCTCTCTTAGCAGCTGAAAATGCGCATCCAGTGCTATATACTGTAGTCAAGGATGCCTCTTCTGCTGAGTATGAAAACTCGAGAGAAATTGCTTTTGCATTAAAGCAGAAACTAGTGAATGTTGGGGGATATGACTCCAAAGTGTGTGTGATTCCCCAAATACTGCACCTGAATGGCACAAAGAACCAGATGGAAATTGCAGGGTATGATGTTCCCCAGCAAGAAAACCAAGAAAATCCACGTGGGTTTTCTGCATGCTTGTACCCAAAGAATTACATTCTCAGCTCCAGGGACATCCCCATGTTCCTGCGTGCACTTGTGATCGTTGTGCTGAGCTTCAGGTCCTACTTAAGTGACCTCCTCGGCTGTGAGATTTTCAACCTTCTCACTCTCAGACAGTATGAGGTGCTCTCCAACAACCTGCTCAAAACCAAGAAGCAGTATGTTTTTGGTCTTCCTGGATCAGGGAAAACAATTGTGGCTTTGAAGATCATTGAGAGAATACGTAACATTTTTCACTGTTCTGCAGAAGAGATACTCTACGTTTGTGAAAATCAACCCTTGAAGAAGTTTGTGGAGTAAGCAATAATGTGTTTTTCCCCCTTTTTCTTTCATTCCATCCTCTGTACCTACAGCACAAGTCTTGATAATTTTATGTCTGTTTGCCAAATGCATAACTTTGGCTGACACAAACGCACAACAATAATCTTGAGAAAGGTGTTAATACCAGAAGTATTTTTGAGCTGAGCTCTGGCCCAGGCCCAGCATTCCCTGGCTGCAGTGAAAATCCCACGTTCAGTCATTGCTGGGTTGCATCAGACCATGGCAAGACGATGGCCTTTTAACAGTCTTGTTACAGCTGTTGCTGACACCAAACCTACCCCCTGCCTTTCTCCGTTCCGTCAGCCCTGCCTGATGGAAGCTGGCAGTGTCCGACTGGCCTGGCAGAAGCGCTGCCATCCCCTGCTCAGCCTGGGGAGAAAAAGGGAGCCCGTCCTCCTCGCGGGAGCTCAGGCGCCTCTGCTGGGGCAGAGGGACCCCCCCCAGGGAGCCTTGCTGTGTGCTCCCTGTGTATAGAATAGAATCATAGAATTGTCTAGGTTGGAAGAGACCTTTAAGATCATCTAGTCCAACCATCAACCTAACCAGGTCACCAAGCACTATGTCAGCTCGGCTTTTGAAGTCCTCCAGGGATGTTGCCGCAACCACTTCCCTGGGTAGCCCATTCCAAGGCTTAATAACCTTTCCATGTAAAAATTGTTCCTGATCTCCAATCTGAACTTCCCCTGGTGCAACTTGAGGCCATTTCCTCTTGTCCCATCACCTGTTCCTTGGGAGAAGAGACCAACCACCCTGGCTACACCCTCCTTTCAGGGAGTTGTAGAGAGTGAGAAGGTCTCCCCTCAGCCTCCTCCAGGCTGAACACCCCCAGTTCCCTCAGCTGCTCCTCACAAGACTTGGTCTCCAGACCCCTCACCAGCTCCATTCCCCTTCTCTGGACATGCTCCAGCCCCTCACTGTCATATTTTGTGGTAAGGGGCCCAAAACTGGACCCAAAACTCAAGGTGGGGCCTCACCAGTGCCCAGTGCAGGGGGATGATCACCTCCTGGGTCCTGCTGGCCACACTGTTCCTGATACAGGTCAGGATGCTGTTGGCCTTCTTGGCCACGTGGGCACACTGCTGGCTCATGTTCATCCAAGAGTCAACCAACACTCTTAGGTCCTTTTGTGCCGGGCAGCTCCAGCCACTTTGCCCCAAGCCCATAGGAAGGGTGGGCTTGAGCGTCCTCCTGGGGTAGAGCCAGTTGGTGGGGGCTGTGCAGGCTGCACCAACCCACTAGAATAAATGTTTCCATCAGGAAAACGATGGTAACATGCTCCAGCTGAGATAGGAAGTTTGGCGTTTTTAGACAGGAAGCAGCAATAGCCCTCCAAGTAAGAACTCACTGAGAAATGGAGGCAGTCAATACAGAATCACCTGGTCACATCTTCTTTTTATTTACTGTGTGGTGTTTTTGTGTTTCTATTTGGTTTATTTTTTCCAGAAATCAGAACTGTCGGTCTGTGACGCGTGTTGCCTTTGAAAAAGAGGTGTTCCCAGAAGTGAAACACATTGTGATGGATGAAGCTCAGAATTTTCGTTATAATGGATCCTGGTATAAATTGGCCTGTAACATAGTTAAGAGTAGAAATGGAATATTCTGGGTCTTCATGGATTTCTTCCAGTCCACTCACCTGCAGGATTCTGGTCTTAACTTTTCACAACTGTATCCTCAGGAATGGTTGACCGAAGTGGTCCGTAATGCCCAGCCAATATACAATGTTATGTTTGATCTAATGCGTAAAATCCTCCAAGCACCTGAAAACGTAAACAGAATGCCCTATCACGTGATGACAGCCTTGTTTAGAGAGGCTAAATGTGCCCATTCTGTGTCAGGTGACTTCATAGAAAAAAGAGAAATGGAAACATCTGAAATGGTAGAGTACGTGACCACGCAGTGCATCAGCTACATCCGGCAAGGCTATCCCCTCGGAGATATTGCAATCCTGTGCAGTACACAGTCTGCAGCTCAGCAGTTCCGTGATATATTGCAACTTGACCTAAAAAGGAAACTGATGAAATGCAGGGTAAGGTTGATCTTCAAGTCAGCGGAGGAAGTTCTAGCAAATGTCCTTGTTCTTGACAGCGTCCGACGCTTCTCGGGCCTAGAAAGGAGGATTGTATTTTGCATCCACCCTGTCCCTGCAGAAAAGAAACTATCTCTCCATTTACAGCTCTGTGCAGTATCCAGAGCCCACACCAAACTCCATTTGCTGTTTCACAAAGATAACGAGTTCTTAAGCAGCAAGTCTTTAGCCTTTAGGGACACTGAACAGAACTCATGTTTTGTTCAGTGAGGTAGGACAGCCGTAGGATTTTTTTTATTTCTTTCCTGTAGTCTGTGAAAAAAAAAAATATATATATATAATGCAGTTTCATATATATATATTTCATCATGTGTAGGCCTGTAGAATGTCATAAAGTTGATTTTAATTGAAGGACATTGCTACCTGGAGAGAACAAATCACTGAAAATGGTGGTGGCAGAAGGAAGTCAACAATTGCAAACTACTTGAATAAATGATAGAGCAGTTTGAAGACTTGTGCTTTTGATTCCTCTCTCTTTCAGCTGATTACATATTCTGTGTCATTTCCACTATGAGAGTGGAACCACAGCTTGCTCTTGGGAGTGGTGGGGACTGTTTTCACCTCTACTGAATGGGGCAGTGGTTTTCTCGTCACGTTGAATCATCTTAAGTGCAGGTTTCTTCCCATAAAGGCAGTTCTGTCCCCTGCACGACCATCCCAAACCTCTCATAAGCAGGCTCAGGTATGCAGCAGTGTAGTGAGTTGGGAACCTGAGTGGGGCTTCTTTGGCAAATTAAGTTTTTGGCTTAAGTAAGCTCCACCTCGTCATGCAGCTGCCCAATTCTAGCGCTGGCATGAGAGGTAGCAGGAGTGTGGTCCCCAGAGAAGGAGGCATTACAGGATCACAGAATGGCTGAGGTAGGAAGGGATCTCTGGAGGTCATCTCATCCAACCCCCTGCTCAAGCAGAGACACTTGGACCATGGCCTTTTGAATGGCTTTTGAATCTCTCCATGGATGGCAACTCCACAACCTCCCTGGGCAACCTGTGCAGTGCTTGGTCAACCTCAGTAAAAAACTACTTCATGAAGCTCCAGTATTTCAGATTGTGTCCACTGCCTGTCGTCCTGCACTGGGGACCACTGGAAAGAGACTGGGTCCATTCTCTTTGGGTGTTGACCCAAATTGATGAGACCCCCCCGAGCTTTCTCTTCTCCAGGCTGAGCAGTCCCAGCTCTGTCAGCCTCTCCTTCTAGGACAAATGTTCCAATCCCTTCATCATCTTCATGACCCCTTTAATGGACTCTCTCTAATGTCTTTGTTGTACTGGGGAGCCCTAACTGGACACAGTGCTCCAGGTGTGGCCTCACCAGTACTGAGCAGAAGGGAAGGATCACCTCCATTAACCTGCTGGCAACACTCCTAATGCAGCCCTGGACATTGGAGGTCTTTCTTGCATCAAGGACACATTGCTAGCTCAAGTTCAACTTGGTGCTGACCAGAATCTTCAACACCCTTCTCTGCAGAGCTGCTTCCCAGGCGGTTGGCCCGAGCATATACTGGTGCCTGGGATTGTTCCTCCCCGGGGACAGGACTTTGCAATTTGCCTTATTGAACTTTGTGATGTTTCCAGCAACCCATTTCTCCAGCTTGAGGAGGTCCCTCTCTTGATGCCTGTCCCTTGTGCTCCTCTCTTTTGCTAGCTGCTCATATTTGTACCCACACAAGCTGTTGAGAAACTGCAGTGGGTCACCAAGATTTCCTTATTCTGTTGAGTACAGAAGTCAACGAGCCATTACAATATAGTGCGTACATTGACAGCCCAATTCTTACTGTCATGTCATGTGTGACGAGCAGTCTGTCTCTTCAAACTCTGATTGTGCAAAAACCTGTTGAGAATCTATTACATAATTAGATGTTCTCTTTCTATCTCAGATGCCAACCGTTGCCAGAACTTCGCCGAAGTTTGTCTAGTAATGAGGTTCCTGTTGTTGCTTACTCTGGTATTAGATTTAAAAAGCCGTGATTTTAAGTAGTGCCATGAAAATGGCATGTTTGCCCAGAAAAAAAAAAAAAAAAAAAAAAAAAACACTGTGACTCTTGTGCAATTACACCAGCTTTCTGCAATTCTGTAATAAATAGCTTTTTCCAGTTTGGGAATCTCTAGTATCTGTGGCAGCCAGTGTTCCAGATCTGAAAATGCAAAAGCCTATCAATACCTACAGGGACCACCAAGGAATTTCCATCACATCTAACTGTCTTAGAAGGAGGAAGATCTAAACCCTCCCAGGTTTTACACTCAGTATTCCAGTTTAACATGGCCCATACTATGTCGGCACTTAAGTGCCCTCCTGCGATATTTAAACTTGTCTTGACCAAAACATTCCCAGAGTAGTAGCAGAGAGGCAATTTCCAGCCCAGCATCCCAGGTGTGCTGCTGGGAGGGATGGAATTGATCTCGGGGCTGGCTCCAGGGAAGGGACTAGAGAAGGCAAGAAGCTGGCTGAGGAGATGATGCACGAAAAGAAAGAATGCAGAGGACTCTAAGTGGAGACCCCTGAGAAGAGGCATTCATCAGGGATCAGCACTGGGACCAGTGCTGTTTAATGTCTTTGTCGGTGACATGGACAGAGCGATCGAGGACACCCTCAGCAAGTTTGCCAGTGACACCAAGCTGTGTGGAAGAGTTGACATGCTGCAGGGAAGGGGTGCCATCCAGAGGGACCTGGACAGGCTGGAGAGGTGGGACCATGCCAACCTCATGAAGTTCAACCGGGCCAAGTGCAGGGTCCTGCAGGTGGACTGGGGCGATTCCAAGTACAAACCCAGTCTGGGCAGAGAATGGCTGGAGAGCAGCCCTGAGGAGAAGGACTTGGGGATGTTGGTGGATGAGAAGCTCAATGGCCTGGCAATGTGTGCTGGCAGCCCAGAAAGCCTTCACACCCTGGGCTGCATCGCCAGCAGTGTGGCCAGCAGGGCGANCTGTGGCTGCCCCATCCCTGGAGGGGTTCAAGGCCAGACTGGATGGGGCTTGGAGCAACCTGGTGTGGTGGGAAGTGTCCCTGCCCAGGACATGGGGTGGCACTGGGTGGGCTTTAATGTCCCTTCCACCCCATTCTGTCAGTGCAAGACCCCGAGACCCAGCCAGGCCCGCATTGCCCGGAGCAGGGGGCGGGGAGGGAGCGCGGACGCCGTGCGCCCTCCGGCCGGCAGGGGCCGCTGTGCGCCGCCCGCCCGTCTCCATGGTGACGCGGCGCGGCCATGGCGGAGCGGCTGCGGGGCGCGGACGCGGGTGGTGCCGTCTACCGCTCCCGCGACCCTCTCCGCAACCTGCGCCTCCGGTGAGCGGCACCCCCTCCCCACCCTGCCCCGGGGCCGCCAGGACCCTTCCACCATTCCCTTCTTTCTCCTCCCCGCAGGGTCCGCATCCAGCGGGTGGCTTCGGCTGGGCCCCTCCTGCCGCACCTTCCGCCGCCGCTCGCCGGCCGCCATCCCCTGGGGCTGCCCGGCCGCGGGACGTGGAGGCCGGGGAGGGGCGGGGGGGGGGTGGTGCCTGGGTCTGNGGCTCCAAGCCCCATCCAGCCTGGCCTTGAACCCCTCCAGGGATGGGGCAGCCACAGCTTCTCTGGGCAACCTGTTCCAGGGTCTCACCACCCTCACACCAAAGAAGTTCTTCCTAATATCCAATCTAAGTCTCCCCTCTTCCAATTTAAAACCCTTCCCCCTTGTCCTGTCCCTCTACTTCCTGACAAAGAGTCCCTCTCCAGCTCTCCTGGAACTCCCTGCAGATCCTGGAAGGCTGCTCCAAGGTCTTCCTGGAGCCTTCTCTTCTCCAGGCTGAACAGCCCCAGTTCTCTCAGCCTGTCCCCACAGCAGAGGTGCTCCATCCCTCTGATCATCTTGGTGGCCCTCCGCTGGAATCTTCCCACAGGTCTATTTCCTTTCTATGTTGAGGGCTCCCAAGCTGAACACAGGACTCCAGGTGGGGTCTCGGGAGCGAAGAGCAGAGGGGGAGAATCCCCTCCTGTGACCTGCTGGGCACGCTACTTTTGCTGCAGCCCAGGATGGGGTTGGTTTCTGGGCTGCCAGTGCGCACTGCCGGCTCATGGTGAGCTTCTCATCCATGAGTGCTCCCAAGTGGTTCTCCTTAGGGCTGCTCTCCAGCCATTCTCTGCCCAACCTGGATTTGTGCCTGGGATTGCCACGTCCCAGGTGCATGATCCTGCACTTGGCTGAACTTCATGCGATTATTCTGGTATTCGGAAGAATGACTTTACTGAAAGATTGGTCAGGCACTGGAAGGGCCTGCCCAGGGAGGTGGTGGAGTCACCATCCCTGGAGGTATTTCAGAAACATGTGGATGTGGCATTTCAGGGCGTGCTCTGGTGGCCGAGATGTAGGGGGTTTTTGTGTGTGTGTGGTTGGACTCGGTGTTCTTGGAGATCCTTTCCAACTGTGAAGATTCTGTGATTTCCTTCTTCTGTAGGTGCTCAGCGGCCCTCACAGGAGGAGGAGGAGGAGGAAGCTGAGGTGGGGTGGCAGGAGAAGCTCTTCAGTCAGGTGGGTGTGAGGTGGGCTGGAGCATGGCTTGGGGGAGCTCATTCTCATTGTGCTGCTCGAGAGCCCCCCTGCCTGCCTCCCCACAGGGTCTCCTACTTCAGGGTGAGCTGTTCTCCCTGGGCGCCTCCGGGTTGGCATGGGTGGGTGGTGTAGGGTGCAGCATCCATGGGCAGTGTTGGAGCCGCTCCAGAGCATGAGATGTTTGCTGGAATTCTCAGAGCATCTTGTCTGTCTCTATGGTGGCTTTGGAAATCTCAGCAGAAAGATGTTTGTGGCTCCAACAGTGGTCATGAAAGGCAGCTTTTGTGCTTTGCCTGTGGTACTTTCAGTTTGAGGTGGACCTGTATCAAAATGAGTCAGCTTGCCAGACCCCCCTGGACCGGCAGTACCATGAGGAGATCCTGAAACTGGGAAAGTCTGGAGGTCGGAAGAACTATCGCATCTTCACCTACACTGATCATGACCGATTCACCAACCTAGAGGAGGTACCAGCTGTTAGTTATGCATAATCTATGCAGCAGTGTTGGTCAAAACCTCCAATCCTGCTGTAGAGGAAATGTGTCAGTTTTTGGCCATGCAGAAGCAAGCCAGATATCTTATAGTCAGGAAAACATACTGCTCCTGCAAAGCAGCTTCACCCGGTACCCCAGACCTGGCATGAGGTCTCCCTGTTCCAGAGTTATGCTCAGGGACAGCTTAGAGGGACTTGGCTCTGTAGCTAACTTGCTGGATAGAGTTAGGCTGTACTTTGCCACAAGAAAAGCAAATGAATTCTACAGTCTTTAAGCAGTTTGTCCTTGCATGTGTATGCGTATGCACCTCTTCTCTCCTCTAAGAGTGGAGCTATGTTTGGGAAAGACATCCTGTTACAATTAAGCTGGTTCCCATCTGTTTTTCTCTTCCAGCACTGCCAGAAGGTAACTGACTCAGATCATGAGGTGCCGTCATATCTGGCAGAGAGGATGGCCAATGTGAGGCGAAGAAGGCAGGACCGTAGGCCAATGTGAGTGCAAACTGGGGCTTGGGGTTTGCCAATGCAGGTGTCCTGGTGCTGGTGCCCCAGCTGCAGAGCATCCTGGTCTGTGGAAGTGGGTGGCTTGAGTTGTGTCACGCTTGGAATCCGGCAGTTTGACTCCTTCTTGTGGGAGGTTCGGTTCTGCCTGTGACAGGCTGCTGGGTTGAGTTGGGACTTGTGCTCTTCTGTTGTTGACAGAGAAACAAGTTCTCTAAAGTCAAAAATCATCACCTGGGAACCCTCAGAGGAATTTATAAAGAACAATCATGTGATTAACACTCCTGTCCAGACCATGTACATCATGGGAGACTTGGGACCTTATGGGAAGTAAGTAAAATCCTGAAGCGATCTTAAGGAAATGTATCTTCCCTCCATACTCAAAACACCTGTTCTTTCATTAGTTAAGGGGAAAGAATTCCAAGAGCTTGGTACCTCAGGCTTCTTTCTGCCTCTTTCCCCAGTCGGGAGGTAACTGAGAATATCCTTCCGAAGCCTTCTTAAACCGATGTAGGAATAATGTATGGGTGTTTGTTCCCTTCTGTATCCCCATGTACCTTTACCAGCTCTGCTGTTCCAGAGCAGGAGAGTGTCCATGTTCTCTATTCAGACTGTGTTTCTTCTTGTCTTCCATTAGGCTTGGTCACAGGGAGTATGAACATGTTCTTTGCACAATCAAGGTGGATGGCAACGGGGTGATCACAGTGAAGCCTGACTTCACTGGCACAAAAGGAGCCTACCGGTGAGTGGGACATGGCTGGTACCTCTGGCGGGACTGATGCAGAAGGCTGAAATGGTCACCCTTCAGGCAGCGGATCAGCACTTAAATCGAGGGATATTTTTTAGTTTTATTCCAGATATTTTTAAGACAAGGTTATTGCGTACTTGTGCTTGGTGTCACTGTGTGTGTGATGTGTGGGGTTTAGTGCCAGTCCCATGGGATACAGATTGTGCATATGCTGGACACAAGAGAGTCTCCGTTTTTGAGTCATTGATGCTGGCAGGCACTGGAGTGCCCTTGTGTCACTGCACAGGCCTGGTGGAGAGGGGATAGCTGTGTCAGCATGGCACGGTTGATGCTGTTGCTGCCTGTGCCTGTTCTCTGCCTAATGGGGGAGTTTTTCCCATGTGTTTTGGGGCTGTGCAGGATCGAGCTGGATGGAGATAAGCGAGAGGTTTGGAAATACACCATTGAGAATGCATCTGTCCAGGTGCAGCCCGAGGAGGAGGAGCGCGAGCAGTGTGTTTTCAGAGACGTAAGGACCAGCCTCCACCCATCATATTGAGTAGTTTTCCTGATTTGACAGAGAGAGCTCAGACCCTCGCGTAGATGTAGTTGTTAGTGCTGTAGACACCTAAAGTTGACAAAATGAATGTTGCTGGCAGTGAATGTCATCGTGCCCTGCAGTTTGAGCACTCCCTGACTGCTTCATTCACTACTCCAGGAAGAGACCTCGTCCGGTATTAGTTGTGTTGGCGTCTGACTGCAGGGGCCTGTGTAGTGAGAAATGAGGCAGGAAGCCACCTAAATTTGTCCTTTTCTCTTATCACCTGCCAATGGTTTTCCTGCCCTTTTGAGCAGTGGACAAACCCTTTCCTTGGTCTTCCTCTTGCCACCTTTATACTTATGAATGTCCCATAATGTCCCAGTGTATTTGGAACCCCTTTTATTGTCTTAATCTTTCTGAATTGCCTTTTGGGCTGTGGCAATTTATAAAGATACTTAGTGTTTTAGTTTTTTATTTGTATTTTTCCTTCGTTGTTACTGTGGTCAATAAGGAAATCATGATCTCACTGCACTGATCTCTAATATGTTGGATTCATTTGAATAGTTTATACCTGTGTTTTTAATGTGTCTTTTAAAATCGGATTTTTCAGAGCTTCTCTTTTCTTTAGATTGGCCTTTAGCAAGGTCATCTCTGAAGCTGAAGTTCCATGCACTGTTAGCAGTTAAGCATCTTTGGTTTATTAGGTTCTTACATTCTCTATTTCTGCCTTAACAATTGACACACCCCCCCCTCACTGCCCCGTGTGCTAAGCCTCTCAACAATTTAACTTGATTTTAAGTTATATCCATTAAAATTTTTGCAATAAGTAAAAACATACGTAATCAAGAAGACACCGTTTCTAATCCTCTTGTTCTGTGTTTTCAGCTGTACGGTCGGCACAAGGAATATCTCAGTGGACTTGTAGGCTCAGAATTTGAAATGGTGAGTCCCAGCGGCATTCAGCAAGGACCTGGAGTGCTGCTGCCTTTGGAGACTGTTGGCCTGGTTAGCGTAGCTGCTGCTTGTACCACAGTCTCCAAAGACTGTTTCATTCTGGGGGTTTTTTGGCAGCTTTTACCTCGTGGCTTCCAACAGAAAATTGGTTCAAAAGGGACAGGTTGTAATGGATGTGGGGCCTGCAGAGATTCATCCTGCATCTGCTGGACCAGCAGCAGAGCATGCTGAACGCTGCAGTCTCTAGGAGACTGCACGCATTGCCTGAAGGCTTTTTACTTAGTACTTTAGGAATAAAGGACAGTGATTGCTGTTAACTTCTTGAATATCAAACACCTCTGTGTGCCACTTTCTTCAAGTAAACAGCCCCTTCCATCCCCAAACTCATGCACGGTTTCCCTTCTTACTGAATTACTCAGACCATAATCTTTTTTGCTCAAATCTTGTTTCCCAAAGTGTGAAAGTTGTACTTTCTTGTACCTGGTAGAATGTCTCAGCTTGTCTGATGCTTCTCCCCACTCCCCCCACCATGGGCATGGGCATGAACGCTGCAGGACAAACAGGACTATGATTTCTGCAAGTGACTTCTTACTACATTTTGTATCCACGTTGAAGTCCGTAAGAGACTGTTTTACAGAATAGTAAACTCCTGCAGTAGAGGAATTTTGTTTCTCTAGAGCACCTGTCTCCAGAGGGACTATTCACTTCTGGAAAGTGATGCGGGAAGTCGTGACTCCTACCTGGCCAGCAGAGTGAACCATTTATGTGCAAACACCTGTGAAGTACCTGCGTGAGACCCTGTTGGGAGGGGATTGTATGAGGTTCCACCAGTAGTTGTTGAACTCTTTTATCTTGTTTATCTGTTTGTTCTTACAGACTCCTCCTGGTACCCTTCGGCTTTTTGTGAATGGAGAAATAGGTGAGTCCTTATTATGAACAGTAACTATAGGGACAGCTTTATGTCTGCTGGGATGGCTGAGGCTATGAGGGGTCCAAGGATTCCTGCATCACAAGCCAGTCCAGGGGAGGTGATTCTCTCCCTAGAATCCTTTATTTCCTCCTCCTCCTGCCCTGTTTTTGCAGACTAACTCCTTGAGTGGCATTTACAGGTTTGAGGTCACAAATACTGCAGCTGTTCTGGGAAGACATACAGATCTGAAAAAATGGAGAGACTGGGAAGTTAATAGAGATTATAGCAAAGAAAGCAATTAAATGTGTGGCCTGCCTAATCTGGTTAGTGATATGGGGAGAGGACTAGTCTAGAGAAGGAAATTTTCTCTCAGAGTCATATTTGTTACTTTGAAGAATGTGCTTTTCCCAGATTCCAGCAGTAACTGATTGTCCCTTAGGTTATTGGTGCTGGCTCTCCTAAAAATCTGCAGTGAGTACTGGAGAAGTTTGTGTAAAAGCGAGCAGCTGAAGTTCATTCTCTCTTCTCAGTTTCAGCACAAGGCTATGAGTATGACAACCTTTATGTTCATTTCTTCCTGGAGCTGCCTAACCGTGAGTATTCACATTTCCAGCCATATCGTAGCAGTTTGAGGAATGAAGCATGCTTAGGCTGGTCCATCAGATCAGCTTTGCTGAAAGTCAGTAGAAGTTAATGTCTGGGATCTAGTCAGAGGTCTTCAGAGTTAAAATGGCCGAACTCAATTGTTTGAACTAGAGTAATGCCTGGGAGAAAGTGGCATATTCCCCTCTTGTCTCTTCCAAATCAGGCTAGGACGTAGAGGTCCATTGGTTTCTCAACCAGTAGTGGTGGTGTCCAGAAATCTACCCAAAGCTCATTCCTTATACTGCAGAGAATAGCCTTCCCGTCCCCTCCGTCTCAGCAGAGACCTTGTCTGATTTCAGTGCTCACCGTCACGTTCTCATGTTTTGTGCTCACGCTACTGTATTAAATTTTGACTGGTACATGGGCTTCCCGGCTCTGACACACATCCCGCTCCATGTTTAATCCCCCGAGAGTCACGGCTCCGGCTCCCCTCTCTGGTTATCCCCTGATGTTTGTCCAAAGAGGTGCCACTTTTGCTACTCAGTACATTTAGACAAGGTTCTGCTTTTCTCTTATGATGGAGTTGGTACTTTTCATCGATAGTTCAGAGCATTCTGGGAAGCACCTGTTGCCTGGAACAAGACCAAGATGGGGTGGGACATACCTAGGGAAATACGTGTGTGTGAGATGCTGTTACCTCTTATCCCGGTCATCTGGGACTGACATTCTCCTTTGAGCTGCTCTGGTTTGCGAGTCCTCCCTCACCCAAAGCATTCACCACTGTGTTCACATTCTCCTCCCAGAGTGGTCGAACCCCACGTTCCAGCAGTTCTCAGGAGTGACACAGACCTGTGCCACCAAGAAGGTGGGCTGGGTAAGGACGCTTTCAGACCTGCAGAGCAGTTTAAACAGGCATTCTCTGAAGTGGAACATGTAACAAGCTACAGCTATTCAGCAAAGGTCCTGACTTGAGAGCTCCTTTCAAGGGCAGAGCATGCTTGGGATTCTCCTCATTCTAGTTATAGTTGCTGGTTTTCAGCGTGCTGCTGTGTCCAAATAAAATGGCTTCAGAGCAGTTTCTGGATCCTCACTTTTTAATCCCTTCTGGCTAATTGCTTGCCTTTGGAGCTTTGATTTTTGTGTTCTCAAATGCTCAGAGTTAATGAAGCATTGTTCTGCCTTGCCTGGGGCAGGAATGCACAGTCTCTAGATTGATTTCTCAAGATGAACCCCTCCTCCTATCTTCCATTGCTGCCTCCAGCTTCTCTCTTAAAAACTTTTCATTTTATCACTTTTAAATGTATTTTATATGAGCTAGTTTGTGCATTACAAAAATAATTATCATACAACATTCCAGTAGTACCATTGTTTGAGGTGTTTTGCTTGGCTCCTGTGAAGGTTGTGGCAGTGCAGTAGTTATGCAACTGGCTGAATTGTCATTTGAGATGTGCTACTCTTTCCCCTTTTTCATTGTTTTTAACAGCCTGTTTAATGAGCACTGCACTTGGGGGTGTATGCAGGTGTCAGGTGTTTGTTAGTGTGATGTGATTGATCTTGTTTGGGCACCATTACCTCTTTGTCACCGTTAGTCTTTTCTACTTGCTCCCTGTGCCCCCTGCAATGCTAGCGATGAATT
The DNA here is from genome assembly GCA_013400375.1 of Thinocorus orbignyianus. NCBI lineage: Eukaryota > Metazoa > Chordata > Aves > Ciconiiformes > Thinocoridae > Thinocorus > Thinocorus orbignyianus. The sequence continues at coordinate 162,817 of VXBW01007287.1, read as the reverse complement.
CTCCTGTCCAGGAATCTGATCTCTGTCCTGTTCCTGTTCTAGGGTAATGTGGCATACTTCTGCTACCCCTTCACTTTGGAGATGTTTTTCACCCAAGGAGATGAATCGGAAGGTGTGTTTCCTTGTTGCTCTGAAATGGCGAAACGAGAAACTGAAATCTTTTGATCATGCTGTAGGCATCATGCCATCTGCTGTGTTGCTGGCCCCTCACCAAGTTGAAGTGACAGATTTAAACAAAAGGGAATGTTGCTGTTCAGCAGATGTTTATCCTGTTGCCACTCAACCTCTGAACACATGCCATATTTGCCCTGCCCAGCAATGCATTAGCATTTGTATGGACTCATTGATGTTGCCCTGCTTCCAGGCTGTATTCAGCTTTATCCAGTTGAAAAACCACTTGGGTGGCAGCTTGTCTGTCTCAGAATGCCTGGTGCACCGCGCTGTGTCACCATGCATGCCCAGTGTACTGCCTGGAGCCCCGAGACTCTGCAGCAGAAGAAATGGGCAGCTTCCTTTTGTACACAACTAAAATTCTGTGCTGAGTCTTACGTCTGTAGACGTGCTCAGTGACCTGTACAATCTTTGCGTAGTTTATGTCACTTTGAAACTTCCAGCTCTATTTTAAGCTGGGATTCTCTGCTGCCTGTTCCTGCTGCTTCACTACGCTGCCGCTGCTTCCTCACCAGCCCCCTTGCTCTTCGGATTGCAACTGCTAGGGACAGCTTTGGGGCATGCCTTGCCATTTGAATCCAGTGTTCACACTGGATTGGAGTATTTAACCAACACTAATGAATTTTCAGCCTAAAATAAACACAATGATCTTGTTTCCCTGTGGAAAAAAAGGAAAACTTGGAGATCTGTAGGAGAATCCAAGTTAATAATCCCCTAGTAATGATGGGAAAGGTCAGAAATAAAAAGATTCCCTTGTTTGGCATCAGGTCATTCCCGAAAGATTGTCTTGTCTGCTTAAAGATCATTGAAGAGCCAGCATGAACTTGCTCTCAAAAGAATTTTCCCATCTTTAACATCTTATCAATAATTCCTCGAATCTGAGGGTTCAGCTTTTATAGGGGAAAATAACCTGTAAAAAAATAACCATCTAGGTTAGTCATTGTAGAAGAAATACAGAGAGGTCATACTATGAGTGGAGTTGGGCATTTAGCATTTTTTTTCTCTGTGATAGTGTCCCTCACTAAGCTGTGATCTGCTTCTCTTCCTTGCAGACTGTCTTCCTCAATGGCCTGTTCTCTACTTTGAGGTCCTGTCCCTGGATTTCTGGCAGAGGTATCGCGTTGAAGGATATGGTTCTTTGGTGCTTCCAGCATCTCCAGGTAAAATGCACTTGGGGCGTGATGTGAATTGTTTGGGAGAATGAGTTGAGTGGTTTTCTTGGGAATGGATTCAGCTGGTCCTGGGCTTTGCATTCTCAAGGGCGTAGTTACCTGTCTGTGAGGCAGCAGAGAAGGATTTGTTGCGTGCTGCACTGTTCTGCCTTGCTGCTGAGATGCGTCATGTGTTTCTGTCCTTGCTCCTTCTGTGGTTCTGACACAAAGTCTGATGTGATAAAGCTCTGGGGTGATGCTGCATATCCATCTGTGTGATGGTATCCCTCTCTGTCCCACATGGATTTAGAGGGTCACAACTATTGTGACTCCCACATTTAGTAAGGAGATGCTCCTCAAGGGCAGGGAATACTTTCAACACTGGCTTGTGGCTGCATGAGAGAAAGACATTCTGTGTAGTGTTTTGATTTCCAGTCTGCTGTGTTTTGGGTCAGCAGGTGTGTCCCCTGTGACTCTGGGTAGATTCTTGGCCATACCGGCTAAGCTTTCCTCTTGTCCTGGGACAGGTCTCCACATGCTCACCATCCCCACCTGGCGCCCTGTGGAGCTGGGGACAGTCGCTGAACTGAGGAGGTTTTTCATTGGTGGATCTCCAGAGCTGGAGGACATCACCTACGTCAGGATACCATCAACCTTCAAGGTGGGCTCAGCTGCAGGGCTTTGCTCTTGCTGGGAGATGGGAGATTATGCTCTCGGCTTCTGTTGTCTGTGGACAGCCTGGGCCAGATTTGAACAAGAATGAGGGGTGGATCTGTCCTTCTGACTCAAGAGATGTCTCCTCTGTGAGACTTGTGACCATGAATGGAGGAGTGGGCAAACGCTGGGGCAGAGTGCTCTGCCTTCTGAGGTGTGTGCAACTTAGTTAAGTGAGTGAACATGAACCAAAGCTTTGACTTACCCCTGCCTGTGCTGGCCCTCTCAGAAAAGTGTCTGTCAGGTTAGCATTTGTTACCAGCTGTAGACTTCTTCCTGATTTTGTAAGGAATCTGGGCTCTACAACGCCTGGAACAGTTTCCCAAGGCAAGTAGCCTGTGGATGTGAGGCAGGTAGAAATTTCACATTCTTAAGAAAGCTGCGGAGGTGCTTGCTGGTGTAACGAGCCAGTTGATCTTAGCAGCAGCTTTGTGTGGGAATGAGCCCTGATGCACTTACTGAAACCTTCCTCCAGCACTGCACTATCAGCTTGCTAGCGTTTAGGTCCTGCCCTCAGCCCAGCCTGGAACCATCTGCCCTTCTTTCTGACCTCACTTTCTGTGTGCAGCAGGGAAGGGAGAGACTGTGTCCTCGGGAGCAAATGCTTCTGGTGGGGCGCGCTCGTTTTCGCCAGGGTCAGCCTGTTGCAGCAGGTTGCAGGCTGTGGTTACTCTGACTTGTCCCCTCTTCGCAGGGAGAGCGTCTGAGCCGCTTTGGTTTTCGCACAGAGACAACAGGGAGCGTCACGTTCCGGCTTTACTGCCTGCAGCAGTCTAGGCAAGTGCAGCAAAGTGAGTATGAGCTCTTATGTGCCATGTTTCGGCAGCCCTGACCTCCTGCTGTTCTTCTGTGCAGAGACTTCCTGGAAAGCAGTGCCCTGAGGCAGCGCATGCAGAGTGTACTGGACCGGCTTGGAGGCTCCAGCCAGCAGAGCTCTGTCTACAATGTTTTGGGTAGGGCTTTCAGCATCATTCTCCCTGATGAGCCTTTGGCTCACTGTTGCCCCGAGTTTACAGAGTGGGCAGGATGTTTTAGGAGAATCCATTACTGTGGGTATAATTCTAACCCGGAGAGCTCTCTGTTAAGTGTTCTGATTTCAGCTGGAAACTTCAGGAGGCATCAGGCAGGAGGATTAACCACTGGGAGGGCAAAGCCTAGGCTGGGCTCCCCAGTCTTACCTGGTACTTGGGCATAGCTCATGGCGCTGATGCACAGGCTCTGCCTCTGATTCCATTGTGCACAAAGCAAAGACAGTGCTAGAAATACGTGAGGAGGGCAACGAGGACCAGGTGTTTTGCTAGTGGAACTTGGTGATAGGGAGTGAGACTCCTGGTCCAGGAGATGGCACTCACTGGGCAGAGTCGTCCCTCCCCTTCCCTGAGGCTGGCTGACACCTTCTGGCTTGCTGTCACCTGCTGTGTTGTAGAGGCTTTCCAGAGGGCACGGCGCCGGATGCAGGAAGCACGCAAGAGCCTTCCTCAAGACCTCGTCAGCGCCTCTGCCTCCGCGGCGCAGCAGCCACAGGAGCCGTGACTGACCCCCTCCGCTGCCTGGCAGCACCTGCCGGCTTCTCTCCGACACAAGCTCCTGTTGCTCAGCAGGAGTCATAGCACTGGTGCCTGGAAGCTTTTGAAGCCCTTCCTTTGTCGTTTCCCTGGGATGGGGGAAGGAGTCTGAAGTACATCCAGACCCAGAATATTTCTATGTCCACGAGCACCCGTGGAAGGAATCCCATTTTTAAAAGGCATTTGGTTACTAGGCCTTAACAATACGGCCAGTTGTTCAAATTTCTACTGGGCAGACAAAAATACTGACGTGGGACCTGTGAACCCTTTAACACCTTTTCAGGAACTGAATAGTAAATAGTCTACACGACTTGGTAAATTTAGTTTTCTTCTTAAAGAAGAGGGTGATGTTGAAGGTCAAGGCATGAGTGCTATTTGAGATTCAGTGAAGTAGATAACTTCTTGAGAAGCGCTGATAATCGATGTCAGCGTTTGTAGCTAGAGGGCAGAGAATGGTAAAATGAATCTGTCCACTTGTGCCTTAAGACTGACTCATTCCAAGAGAGAATGTAATACATGAAATCAAAGCAAAGGAATGACATTTGGCAGATTGAGAAGTGGAGAGAAGGCTACATTCTGTATTTCTTTGTATGTGCCCATAACATTTCTAGCTCTACGGTGCTGAGCCCGAAGATTCTTTGTTCAAGAATACAACTGAAAACACGTGTTCCCCTTTGTTCATCGCAGAACTTTGGCTGGGGCTGGACAGTTTGCAGACAGCGAGAGCAGATTATAACATTTGCACAGCAGCTGAACTTTGAACTGCTCAAGCTGCTCATTTTTGCTGAGGCTCATTGTTCCAGCTCCAGTCACAGCGCGCTGCAGTGCTACCCAGGGAAGTGTGTGCCTACCCAGTTTTTATCCGGTTTCTTCCGTTCTTTCTCCCCTGTTTCTGTTCCTGTCTCCAGTTCACAGGAGCGAGGCTGCCTGCAGGCTGACAGCGCTGTGTTCCTTTGTGTAGGGGTCACATTTCCGTGTGTTCTCCTCTGCTCCCAACACAAGGGATAGGAAGAAAAAATCTTGGGCTGAGATGGCACAGGTCTGAGTGTGTAAATATGAAATATTTACAGAATAGGAAATAGGAATCAGCCTTCCTCCTGTTGCTCTGTGCATTCCTCCTTCGCAGGGAACCTGAGACTCATGGTCACAGCCATGTGTGTGATTGTTAGAACATCCTCCTTCCCTGCTGCTCCATTGTCTTCCTCACTCCTTTCTTACCATTTTGATCTTGTCCCAGCCTTCTGTGGGAAAACCGAAGTCCCACGTTTGGTCCTCTTTTGATTTTGTTGTAATTCCTAGATCTGTCTGGCTGCTTGGATGTGTGTCTGGCCGCTTGGATGTGTGTCTGGCCATCGCAGTTACGCAAGGATTTTTGCTCACCTTCTTTGCCCTCCTTTTTGCTGGAGGAGGCTGCCAGCACACGTTAGATCTCATGGGCTGTTGAGCAGAGCACAGTGTCCTTGGCCTGGAGCTGGATGATGCGTCTCGTGCGTGAGTCAGGTCTCCACTGAGGCTTTTGACGTGAGGTCTGTGAAGGCACACGCCCATTCTGGAGTAGAAGGATTGAGGTGTGTGTGCTATCAGGGGTTTTAATGATAAAGTCACATTTCACAGAGATTGACCCGGGATGAAAAGCGTTCAGTGAGTGTGTAACACTCGCTATCTCTTTTCTTTGATTGTAATTCACGTCACGGCCCTGTATGTTTATTGCATGTTATCTAAGCAAGACCTAATTTCCTTCTGGTGTCACTAATAGCTGTGTTGCATGTCTCTGAAACCCTTTCCAGGATTGAGTTGCAAGGTTAAGAGCATATTCTTTATATCAATAAAGTAACAAAACACCTTTCTGATTGAGGTGATGCCAAAGGCAGGTCCTGTTAGAGAGTGGAGTCTTCTGATGCGAAGATCAAGTTCCTGACTTGTCCTTCTTGCTCAGCACATTCATGTGGCAGGATTTGGTGCACTGAGTGTTATGGTTACAGAGAGAGACAGTAAGGTTTACACAATTAGACTCATTTTGCTGGTTAAAACTTTAAATAGTGTAATATCTTACAGAAACTCAAGAGAGCAAAATTTAAAAAAAAAATAAAATATTGTAACTGAAGCAGTATTTCCTCCAAAGTGAGACCTTGTTGCTGGTTTTTCACCTTTGTACTCGCAGCCTCCTCGGCCTGACTGAGCAAAGTGGTGCTCGTAAAAGATGTTCTGGAGAAAGCCTTCAGCAAATGTTCTTTGAATGTGCCCTTTTAGAAATGAAACTAGCAAATTTCCATGTACTTGTACATGTATGAAAATGTCACTGATCTTTTAATCCAAACTGGCATTTGGTGCAGGGCTTGTGTTTGGAGCTTGCCAAGGAGCCTGGCCAGCTGGCACCAGGTACACAGGGATGAATGAGGAGATGGCCCCTGGGGACAGGCAGAAGGGGAGGCCAGTGATCTCCCTGGAGCCACGGGGGCTTCCCCTGTACAGTAGTGTCAGAGTGCAGGGACACCTTGCAGAGAAACTCAACAGCAGAAGAGAGAAAGGGAGGGTTGTGGGAGCAGAAGAGCTCGGGGTGGAAGGGCACCATTAGTGGGACTGGGAGGCCTGGCAGGTTGAGGAGTGCTGTGAAACAAAGGAGGAGGGAGGCTGGAGGGCAGGAGGAGCCCACAGCAGGGGCAGGCAGTGCTGCAGACTTTTGGGGGGACTGGAGCAGGTCTAGCAGTGAGACTTGGGGGTCTGTGCTGTCCCTGGAGCATTACCAGCAGCCCCCCAGCTCTGGCTACGTAAGCTGCAGCGACATCACTGGTTTCTCTGGAGCTTTGTCTCCTTTCTCCTTCAGGGCAGACTGGAGCTGTGATGGTTTTTTGAGTGCCAGCTGAACTTCCAGCTGAATGGCATCTGTCTGAGGCTGAATTCAGCAACCTTACCAGCAGCGTGCCCTGCGTGGGGGCAGGAGCCAGCTGAAAGTCCCCAGGGGCCTTCCGGGTGTCTCATTAAATAAGCTATGCAAACAAAGGGTTATTGCAGAAGCATTTGCTCGGTGGATGAAAAGGCTGTGGGCAGTTGGCAGGGCTTGCGTGTTGCAAAGCAGCAGCCACTAGAAATTCCAGTGTAACTGTAACAGAAAAAGAAAACCTAAAAATGAGTCATTCACATGACTGAGGGAACAACTTTCCACTGACAAAGTCAGACCGCAGGAATGGGTTTTTCTCTCCACTGAGAAAGATTTGGACTGTGACAACCTCAAACTAAAGCCTCGCCAGCAAACTTCAGCTGCCTCTTTGGCTTGGTCCTGTCCCAGTGCCTGTGGTGAACTGGGAACACAGCTCCTGACGTGGCTGCGGCGACATTGTCTAGTTCTGGGCTCCCCAGTTGAAGGACAGGGAACTGCTGGGGACCGCAAAGATGATCAGGGGCCTGGAGCATCTCTCTAATGAGGAAGGGCTGAGGGGGGATCTAATCAACTCCTGGAAATACTTCAGGGGTGGGTGTCAGGAGGATAGGGCCAGGCTTTTTTCAGTGGTGCCCAGGGACAGGACAAGAGGAAACAGGCGCAAAGTTTCTACATAGGAAGTTCCATCTCAACATGAGGAGGAACTTCTTCCCTTTGAGGGTGGCAGAGCCCTGGCAGCGGCTGCGCAGAGAGGTGGGGGGGTCTCTGTCTCTGGAGATGTTCAAAACCCACCTGGACACGTTCCTGTGCAGCCTGCTTTGGCAGGGGGTTGGAGGAGACGATCTCCAGAGGTTCCTTCCAACCCCATAGCGTCCTGTGATTCTGTGACATTCTGGCCTGTCTGTCTCCATACTGCTGTCCCAGGGGCTGTGTGCCCGGGAGGAGTGTTCGGAAGGACGGGAGGAGTGTTGGGAAGGACACGGGGCTGCCTGTGAAGCAGAGCTGCTAACTCTGGGAGAAGGAGCTGCGCCAGGACTCATTTGGCAGAGCTTTGTCCAGCAGCTGCACGGTGTGGGGAGGGCGAGGTGAGTTTTATGCATGTTGTGGGCTTTAGGTGGTCATTATTGAAGAGCTACCGGGTGCTGCTTCTGGCTCAGCATATTTCAGTTTTGGGCACTGGGCTGGGCTGTCTGGGGGAGCTGCCTGAAGGCCCTCTCCTGGCAGTGGAGGGGAGGAGTGGGCTGCTTTGCTGATCCCCCCCAGCTGCCTTTTCATTGTGCTCATTGTCTTCTCAAGGTGCAGCCTGTGTTCTCTAAAGCTAATAGCAGTGTTTCAGTGCAAAGCAGAGTAGGGCTGACCCAAGTGAAATCACACTTCGTTGGGTTGGTCAAAAAGAAAGTGTCCGTGTGCTGATGGTTTTGGTTTGGTTGAATTTCTCCCACTGCCTTGATTTAAGCAGGTTTCTAAAGGGAACCCTTGTGCCATGAAGACTGGAGGTACTTCCCTTTCTCACTCATCTGTCAAGATCCTTTTCTAGAGTAACAGAAAAAATCATGAAGGACTGATAGAATCAGACTTCTCTATAATTTATTCACAAGTTATTAAAAGACCCACACCTGACTTTCAGAACAGCTGAAGAGGGGGGGAATTTCTGCAATGTGTGAAAGAGAAACATCCTGAAGGTGTGCGATTCTGGGTTGTTTCCATCTTTTCTGGTCTAAGAATGAGAAGATCAGCCCTTTGGGCAGGTGGGAAAGGTGGATTTCCTGAGTTAATCTGGCCTTGGAAAGCCAGAAAGGTCAAGCTGGGTATCAAGATCTAGTCCACTGCTTTCCTTCAGGCAACATAAGACCCAAGAGATATTTGTTCAACCCATTCTTTACATGAAGCTGGAGACTACAGATCATCCCTTCCAGATGTTTGTTTTTTGTTTTTGTTTTCTTTTTTTTGTGGGTTGTTTTTTTTTTGTCCTGTAGCAGATTTTCTTGTACAGAGCAATTGACAGTGGCAGCTTGTGCGTGAGCTGAGCAAAGCTGTTGTCAGGCTGCTGTTGGAGGTGTGAGGAGGAGGGAGCATGTGATTCCTGCCAGGTGGGTATTGTTTCTTTGGGGGGTTCCTGTCCCACACTGCCAGCGCCTGTGATATCTTCTTCTTTGCTGCTGGCCCCCCTGTGGGTGCTGCGATGCTCTCTTACGGCGCTGGCTCTGGAGAGGGCTTTGGGAGCCTGAGAGATCAGACAAGCTGTAGACCCCAGTGAATGACCGGTTTTCCTGCTGCTGGTGGAAACACCGAGCCCAGCTTACTTCTAAACGCTTTGCTTGCCGTGTTCAGTGTTATCCACTGCAGCTGTGCTTACAAGGGCTGGATTCCTTCGCTCTTCCCGTTGGCCACCTCTCCTCCTCCATCCTCTCTCCTCTCCTTGCTAATTTTGGTTTTCTCTTTTTTGCATACACACCACACGCAGATCTCTGTATGCTTATGGATCTGCGTGCTTATTCCTTTCTGTAGTTTAACCCTGGGGGTGGTTTTGGCCCTGCTTTCTCTTTGCACCAGGCTGTGCCCCTTGTCCCTTGCTGTTGGCACATGAGCTGCTCTGCTCCCTCAGCCCTTCACCCAGTGAGAGCAGAGCTGAGCTGTGATTCCAGCCTCTGCCATCCCCACATTCCCGGGGCTCCTGGTTTCACAGAGACCCCCTGCGATGGTGCAAGGTGTGTGGACCTGCTGGGAGGTGTGGATGTGCCGTGCCCTACCAACCTGGGCCAGCCAAAGAGACTCCTCATGCACAGGGCACAGCTCTTCCCTTTTGTCCACGGCAGTCGGGGGCCTTTCTGGGTGCCCTAGCTCAACCTCTGCACGTCATAGCATGGTTTCGTTTCCATTCCCTCCTGACATCACCTCCCTTGTTTGCTGACATCACCCACTCCTGCAGGGCTCGGCTGGACTCTTGCCCCAATGGACAGGAGTCCTATCCTCAGAGGAGGAATGGCAAAGCATACTCCTGTCTCTTGGGCACATGAGGCTGTAGACGGTACTAGCTTTTCAAAAACAGCTTTTTAATGACTGTTGGCATGGGGACAGGCGTTTGGAGTAATCGCTGTTGGCATCGGCTCTGCTCCCCTGCTCTGGGGAGAGGGAGCCCACAGACCGTCAGCTGGGTCTGCTCGTGACTGTGGTCCTGTCCCTGCCCCACTCCTCTCTGCTGGCACGGGCACAGGGTGCTGGGGATGCTCTCAGCGCGGGGAGGTGGAGTGAGGTGGCCCTTCATAATTAGCTCATCCCTGCCTTGCCTCTGAGATCCTGGCTGTCCCCTGCTGCAGGCTCCACTGCTCCCTCAGTGCTGCTGTGCCCAGCGGCTCCCTTCCTTGCCCTCCCTGAACAGCTTTCTAGTTTATTCCTCAACATATTACTTCTGGCAGCTGCCCCGGGATCTCTGTCCTGTGCCTCCAAAGGGAATAGTGTCCCTGCAGCGGCAGCAGTGGCTGCAAATGAGTGAACAGCTCTGGGTGGTCTCTGAGCCACAGCTGAGCTGTGAGTCTCGCAGCCCCTGCTCCCGCGTTGCGCGGAGCCTGGCTGAGCTCTGGATTTCGGCCCTGTCCACACTGTCACCCTCACTCTAGGCCAAGGGCTTGCTTTCTCTGTATTTTTGATGAGGATTAATTCTGCACCTCCTTGTGTGTGTCTGAGCTCTTCCGTCCATCAGCAGCCACAGTCCAGTCTCTCCTGATGGAGGCAAGTCCTCAGAAAGAGCAGGGTCGATGTTAGATCAGCTGCAGACTTCACCAGCCACCAGCCCGCAACCTCTGCTCAAAATACCATTGCAATTTTTCACGTCTAAGTGGAGTGTGTGTGACTCCTCGGGCCTCTGTGCTGCATTTTCAATTGCTGTCAGCTGCCTGACTCACCTGAAAGCTCGTAAATACATCAAGTGCTGCAGATGCCAGCTCTCTTAGAGCAGTGTGTCTCTGACTCTTTTTTGCAGTCCCTGTTGCTTGCAGCGTGGGTGACCGGCTGCCTGAGCCTCTTCCACTCAGCCCCTGCACCTCCAGGGCTCTTGTGGAGCCGGGCTCCCCACAGCTGTGTCTCGATTCTTGGGGTCAGAGGTGCTCTGTTCACTGTCTCCGCTATTGCCAAGCTCTGCAGCCCTCTCTGGTGCTCAGTGTGAGACGGGTAGTGGTACTACCTAGGGACAGTGCCCAGATGGAGACTGGCTGGAAGGGAGGGGACACCTGTAGTCCTCACTGGAGGTGAGAAGCTGTTGGGACTGTAAATGGGAAAGGCCGTCGTGCAGCAGGCAGGGGAGTTTGCAAAGTGGGAACCCTGGTGGCTTCCAGGGTGCTCTCTGGAGCTTCAGAGAGCAGGAAAATACTTATTCGGGAGCTTCTTGATGGGACCTAGCTAGGAAAGGTACATCAGATGGAGGTGGGGTATTCCTGCTCAGTGTCTGGCACAGAGGAAGGTGCTGACCTGTCCTGCTAGCAGGTCCCTGCTCTGGCAGCCTGATGTTAGTACTGGAGATCTGCCTGGTATGCTGTGCAGTGGCAGCATGGAGAGAAACGAGCCACAAGGCCACAGCAGCGCTGCGAGGGGACAGGCAGGATGAGCTGTGCAGCATTAGCTCTAGCAGGAAAAAAAGGATGCTCCAGGGTGATGACAGACAAAAGCATGGTCAGATCCACCCACAGCCTTACCTGAGACAGGCAGGACATGGTGTCCTGGCTCTGGTGAGAGGTGAAGATGGAGAGCTGGGTCTGCAAGGCTTCATCCTTCCCACCCTGCCTTCAGGGAAGGGTGAGCGTGGAGAGTGTGGGACGTGCGGAGCCCTCCAAGGAACAGCTGCTTCCCTCAGCAGGAGGCAAAGAGATGTTTGGGGAGGTGGAGGCAGAGGTAGGGATGTGAGACCTCGTGGAGGGCAGAGGGGAGCTGAGCTACCATGATGCGGGAGGACACCAGGTATGGACTTTTCCTTGCTGTATTTTGGTGGATTTGTATGTCCTTCCATGGGTGAGACCATCCTTGACATTAGAGTGATTTGCAGCAACGAGGTCTTCTGTGCCTCCCTCGTGGGGGTGTGGGTGAGGGCAGCCCCTGCCCTAAGGACAGCACAAACATGAGAAATGCTGTAACACAGCTGCCTTGGTCCAGGCAACTCATACATCTGTGCCGCACACAAGCTCCACCAGTGAGACCTCTCCGTGCAATGAGACCCTGCTGAGGTGTCCAGGACTGTCCCTTGATATCGGAACTCTTGACAGGCACCTAGATAGCGGTGGCCCAAAGACAGCCCCAGATGCCTGTTCCACTTTGGGTGCAAGGAGCTGGCTTTTGAGCTAATACATGAATGTGATGGGAGCTTCAAGTCCTCTGGGAGGAAAGCTGGTCCCTTCACCTGCAGGAACTCTTGACCCAGATGATCCCAGCTCTTCACAGAAGCCAGCAAGCAGCAGCACACTGAAGGAAACCAGTGCTGTCTCAGAGTGATCTGGCCCATGCCTGTGATGGGTGGGTGAGCAGAGTTGCCTGGGGAGGGGGGAGGTTGCTCCTGGAGGCATCAGGCTTGGGGTGGTGGTGGTGGGGGTTGAGAAACCACCCGCAGCCTGTGGCAGGGGCATGGTGGTTGTGCCATGCTGAGAGCTGTCTGTGGGGATCCCAAGGTTGACTGGAGAAGGTGCCAGGTCTCAAGCACTGAGATGCTGGCACCAGGCATGATTTTGGCTGGTCTGCACCCACTGCTGCTGCTCCTTCTGGACGGGAGGGTGGCTTGTGTGTGCAAGCGTGGGTTTGGGGACAGAATTAGCACTGCTCTTCAGCAGGAGCTGGTGGCAGGAGATAAACCTCTTTGACGTGCCTTCCCAGCCTCCCCAGGAGGGGGAGGAAACAGTTGAGAAGACAACAGAGCAGGAAGAAGGTGGGCTCCCAGCCTGGGCCATGGGGAGGGCTCATGAGAGTGATGGCAGAGGGGGCGACATCTCTTTTGTAATTGCACAGTGCTCTTGTCACTTGAGTAAATTAAATCCTGTTCATGGTGACAAGAACTCTCCCCTCTTGTGAGGCTGATGCAACGAAGCTCCTCTGCCCACCTGCAAAGGAGCAATGGGAGACACTGGTGGGAGGGGGAGCCCAAATAACACCCGGCCAGGTTCCTCCCAGCTGCCACCAACCCACAGGAGTCCCATCTGCATGAGCCTGGGGGAGCACAGAGGCACAGGGGCAGGTGGGAACCCAAATTAGTGACTTGGAGGAAGGGACATGCTGGAAGGGACGTGGTGTCTGGGCCTCTCTGGGCAGAGCCTCAGCCCCAGGACCCTTACGTGAAGGCACCTGCTGTGGGGAGGGGGATTACATCTGCCTGGGGTATGGGTATGGGAAACCTGTCAGGATGAGCTTTTGGGGTTTGCAAGAGAATTGCTGTGGAATGTTTAAGAGAGGAAGCAAAGGTGGGGGAAGGGATGAATAAGCACGGGAAAACAAAGGGATAAGGGGACAGAAAGAAGGAGTTGTGTGTGTAGATGTTGCTGATCAGTGCCCTGCTCTGGCCAAGCCTCGCACCCTAAGGTCAGCACAGGATAGCTTGTTTTATCAAACTCCCTCTGTATCTCTGCCCTGGCCAGGGCTCTGCGTCCCACGTGTGGGCGGTGAGGGCAGCAGCTGGAACCAGGCCATTGTTGGACTGGTTGGATCCAGCCCAGTTCCCTGACATCTGCCTCCTCCTGCAGGGCTGGTCAGACCTTCATCCACAGGATCATAGAACCATAGCATGGTCAGAGTTGGAAGGGACCTTCAAGATCATCCAGTGCCACCCCCCTGCCCTGGGCAGGGACACCTCCCACCACACCAGGTTGCTCCAAGCCCCATCCAGCCTGGCCTTGAACCCCTCCAGGGATGGGGCAGCCACAGCTTCTCTGGGCAACCTGTTCCAGGGTCTCACCACCCTCACACCAAAGAAGTTCTTCCTAATATCCAATCTAAATCTCCCCTCTTCCAATTTAATGAGGAATTTGTTTGGAATTAATTTGATGAGGGGATGGAGGGGATGGTGCTGTGCTTCAGACCGGAAGTTCCTCTGGGCAGGCTGAGCTGGATGACCTGAGTCAGATCGACACCAGTATAGTGGAGACCAGCTGTGTTCCCTTTCTGGTCATAAACGCCATCTTCCTAAAGCAGAAATCACCGTTCTTCCAGCACCGAATCCTGCCCAGCACAGCCTGGCTCTCTCCTCACCCCATTTCTGGTGTCCTGCTCCTGCTGAACTGCCAAACAGGCACAGAATCCGCAAATCCAGCTGGGCAAAGCCCTCCCATGCACACCCCAGTGTAGCAGCAGGTGGGACACAGCCAAAACCAGGGTCTCAGAGCACCCCTCAAAGCACTGCCACCCAGTATCTCCCTTTGCCCTCGCTGCCGGGGGGTCGGCTCCCGCTCCGCCCTAGGGGTGTCCGACCCTCTTGTGTGGTGGAGCGTCCCCTCTCAGGAGCCACCACGAGTAGGGGCGGATGAAGGCAGAAGGGAACCCAAATTGGGGACTTGGAGGAAGGGACACCCTGTCCTTGTCCTTCTGGGCAGAGCTTGGGTAGGGCCCGCGGGGGAAGGCCCCGGGGACAGCTCCGAGGGCAGGGAGAGGGGGACTATGCCCCTGAGGGTGCGGGGTGCATGCTGAGGTGCGGGGGATGGCAGGGAGCTCAGGACGG
>VXBW01007287.1:123830-145663 GCA_013400375.1 Thinocorus orbignyianus | reverse complement strand
ATAATTACTTCATGTTTGGGTCTGCTGAGCCACCTGGGAGGCAAGCAGGGGTCTGACCATGCCATCTGCGTGCCATCCTGGAGGGCTGACCCGGCCGTGCAGCGAGGGGTGGCAGGGGTGACTGTGGGTGCCCAGGCTGGCTGTCCCTGTGGACACCCCACCGGGATCACTTCAGCCAGGAGTTTGCCTCAGCCTGGAAAACACCAGGAGGATGGAGCCGGCGTGATGCCAGCAAGGGGCCGAGGGGATGGCAGTCGATGCCGAGGGGGTGACTTGATGCTGGAGGAGGAAGGGGCTATATNCGGGGTGGCCGAGCATCCCTTTCCCCCGTCCTCGGCCCTAGCGAGGGTGTCGGGGTGCGGCCCTTCCCCGGCCCCGTCGGCCGCCCCGGTTCCCTCCGGCGCCGGGCGGGTGGTGCGAGGGTCGGGCGCTGCCCCCGGGGGACCTCGCCTTCCCCGGCACTGGGTGACCGGCCGCCCGGGAGGGGGGGTCGAGCCGGCTGAAAGCCTTTCCAGCCGGAAAAAAAAACCCAAACCGGTTTGTTTTTAACGTTGTGGAGCGGGGAGGGCAGCGCCCGGGAGGGATGTTGCGGGCGGGGGATGCCCCGGGGGTGGCGGGGCCCTGCCCGTATCGGTGCCTCCCCCTCCATCTCCCGGTGCCGCCTCCTGCCCCGGCCGCCCCGCTCCGCTCGGATTTTGCTTTTTCATCCTCCGGGCTCTGCTGATGTCATCTGGCTTGGGAAGAGCTCGGGGCCGCGCAGCCCCTCGGGTGCTGCCCGCCCGGGGGTCGCCAGCCGGTGCCCGCTGTCCCCCCGACGCCGCTGCTGCCGGCNATAATTACTTCATGTTTGGGTCTGCTGAGCCACCTGGGAGGCAAGCAGGGGTCTGACCATGCCATCTGCGTGCCATCCTGGAGGGCTGACCCGGCCGTGCAGCGAGGGGTGGCAGGGGTGACTGTGGGTGCCCAGGCTGGCTGTCCCTGTGGACACCCCACCGGGATCACTTCAGCCAGGAGTTTGCCTCAGCCTGGAAAACACCAGGAGGATGGAGCCGGCGTGATGCCAGCAAGGGGCCGAGGGGATGGCAGTCGATGCCGAGGGGGTGACTTGATGCTGGAGGAGGAAGGGGCTATATAAAGAACAATTGCACCCCCCCTCAGCTCCCCCTCAGCTCAGCCAGAGTGCCTGGAAAGCACCCAAACAGGGGGCTCTTTCTCCACCAACAGTGCAGGCTGTGAAATAGAATTAGAAAATAGGCTTTTTAATAATAACAGTGAAAACCAGCCCTGTGAATGTCCTCTTGGCAGCCGGTGCTGGCTGAGAAGTGATGCCGTGGAGTATTTTAAAATCTCTCCGTTCCTTTAAATATGTCTGAAGAAAAATGAAATGTGTTTTCGCCTGACTCCTGCTGATGATGGTTATTCATCAGCCTAATGCTGGAGGGTGCAGCATCCTCCCCAGGGCTCCCTGCTGCGTCCTGGAGTTCCTGGGGATGGAGAGCCGGTTCAGGGCATCCGGATGCCCTGGAGCCAAGCGGCTGCCCACGCTGGGGCAGAGCTTGGCAGGGTGATGGGGAACCGGGCAGCGCGTGTGGGAAACCTGGATTTATAGCCTTGGTGGTGACAGTCACCTGGGAGGAGCGAGATGCTGCAGTGGATGGAATGTAGGGAGTCTTTGGGTTTGTTTTTTCTGTGCTGCCAGTAACCAGCCTCGTAAATAGCCTGGGCTAGTTTCTTCCTTTTCCATACAGTGTCTAAATTCTGCCAGGGATGATAAAAAAGAAGAATTAAAAGGAAAAAAAAAGAGCTGGCATTACTGGAGCTGAGGAGGAGATGCAGGGCTTTCACTGCTGCGTAGAACAGGAGCTTCACGTCTTAATGGGATTTTTAAAATGGTACTTGCAATGCAAAATGCTAATCCCATGTCTTCTGTGAACCTTGGTGATCTGGGTTGTGTTCAAACTCGCTCGAGCTTATCTAGTGCCCTGGAGGTGGTGTTGCTCCCAGGCCTGCTCTGAACCAGGGAAAAATGTCCTCTTTTTGTAGAGAAAAAGCAGCCGAGGACTGGCCGTGAAGGATGCCTGGAACGAGACCAGCAGAGCTTTGCTCTCAGCTGCTCGTAGGTCGGTGCCATGGCTCTGGCCACAGGTGGTGTTTCCTGACCATCTTGAGTGGGGCTGCAGCTGGTCCCCTTCCCCAGAACCCCCAAAAGCGGCTCCTCCCGCTGCATTTGTCCCTCTGCAGCGTTAGTGATAGAGCAGGGATGGGATGAAAATTATCGGAAAATAATTTATTTTGCTTCTGGGGCAGTCTGTAAGCTGCTTTTCCACGTGCTTCAGGCACCTGAAATGTCTTTCTTTAGGCTCTGCTTGTGTTGTGTCCTCCAAAGCTTGAGGAGAGCTGGTGCTGAATTGTGTTGCCTTATAAAGAGCCATCACCTGCTGCGGAATGAAGAAGAGCCTTAAGCTCTTCTCAGCGTGCAAGGACTCTGCTGTCCTGGCTCTGCAGGGCATTGTGGTCAGTGT
Source organism: Thinocorus orbignyianus (assembly GCA_013400375.1). NCBI lineage: Eukaryota > Metazoa > Chordata > Aves > Ciconiiformes > Thinocoridae > Thinocorus > Thinocorus orbignyianus. Next base: position 143,141 of record VXBW01007287.1, on the reverse strand, counting down.
GCTTCAGGGCTGGGAGGAGGAGGTGTGTGTGTGCAGGACTACCAAGGTCCCACACTGCTCCTTCCTACCTGAGAGGTGACAGCTCAGTTTGAGTGAGATGTTGGGATTTTCAGGGTGTGAGACAGGTCTAAAGGGTAAAATAATTATGAATGATGTTTTGAGAGAGAGCAGAAGGAGGTGAGGGAGATGTGCAAGTGTCATAGGATCACAAAGTGGTTTGGTTGGAAGGGACTTTCGGAGGTCAGGGACACCTCCCACCACACCAGGTTGCTCCAGGCCCCATCCAGCCTGGCCTTGAACCCCTCCAGGGATGGGGCAGCCACAGCTTCTCTGGGACACCTGGACCAGTGCCTCACCCTCAGGGGATCCAACCTGAGCCCAGCCCCGTTCAGACTAAAAGCGCTGCCCCTTGTCCTGTCCCTGCAGGCCCTGGTGAAAAGTCTCTCTCCCTCTTTCCTAGAAGCCCCTTGAAGAGCTGAGCGGCCGCAGGAAGGTCTCTGCGGAGCCGTCTCTTCTCCAGGCTGCACAAGCCCAACTCTCTCTGGCTTTGTCCACAGCAGAGGTGTCCCAGCCCTGGGACCATGGTGGTGGCCTCTTGTGAACTGGCTCTGCCAGGTCCCTGTCTGCCTTGTGCTGGGGAGCCCGGAGCTGGAGGCAGTGCTGCAGGGGGGTGTGAGGAGAGCGGAGCAGAGGGGGAGCATCCCCTCCCTCGCCCTGCTGGCCATGCTGCTGGGGATGGAGCCCAGGAGACACTTGACTTTCTGGGCAGCAAGTGCACGTTGCTGGCTTGTGTCCCCTTTGTCACCCACCAGTATCCCCCAGTCCTTCTCCACGGGGTGCCCTCTATCCGTCTGTCCATCCCTCTCTCCCTCCCCAGTCTCTGCTGGTTCTGGGGATTGTCCTGTTCCAGGTACGTGGTCTTGCAGTAGGCCTTGTTGAATTTCATGAAGTTCACATGGGCCCACTGCTCCAGCCTGTCCACATCCCTCTGGATGTCACTTCTTCCTTCCAGCATATTGTCTGCTCCACTCAGCTCAGTGTCACCTGCCAACTTGCTGAGGGTGCGCTTGATCCCACTGTCTGTGTCACTGATGAAGATGTTGGGCAGGCANCCTTGTGCTGGGGAGCCCGGAGCTGGAGGCAGTGCTGCAGGGGGGTGTGAGGAGAGCGGAGCAGAGGGGGAGCATCCCCTCCCTCGCCCTGCTGGCCATGCTGCTGGGGATGGAGCCCAGGAGACACTTGACTTTCTGGGCAGCAAGTGCACGTTGCTGGCTTGTGTCCCCTTTGTCACCCACCAGTATCCCCCAGTCCTTCTCCACGGGGTGCCCTCTATCCGTCTGTCCATCCCTCTCTCCCTCCCCAGTCTCTGCTGGTTCTGGGGATTGTCCTGTTCCAGGTACGTGGTCTTGCAGTAGGCCTTGTTGAATTTCATGAAGTTCACATGGGCCCACTGCTCCAGCCTGTCCACATCCCTCTGGATGTCACTTCTTCCTTCCAGCATATTGTCTGCTCCACTCAGCTCAGTGTCACCTGCCAACTTGCTGAGGGTGCGCTTGATCCCACTGTCTGTGTCACTGATGAAGATGTTGGGCAGGCAAGTGCCGTTTGGAAGTTCCCAGTCCCAGAGTACCATGTTTTCAGCAAAACTCAATTCTCTGCACTTGCCCTCCATTTCTGAAGTAGTGAGATGGTGCCCAGGCTCTACAGGCTGCTGAGATGCCTACCCACGCCAGGAGAGGGGGTTTTGAGGGGACATGGAAGCATGGGGTGTGGGGGCTCAGTGGCTGGGATGGCTTGGGTCAGGGTTACTGTTGCTGGAGGAACTCCACGCTCTTGGCATTACTGGCCATTAAGAAACATGTGATGAGTGATTTTGAGAGGAAGGGACTCTGCTGTCAACATCTCATACAGCCAATTAGCAGAATTTCCAGTAGTTATCGATTTTTGGTGACTCTAGCAGTCGCTGGGCTCTTAACTGGTCTGGGAAAGACCATTTATCACTTGACAGATCCTCTCCCTCTTCCCAACCAGACAGTGCTTGCCTGGTGCTTATCTTACAATTACATGATGGAAGCGTTCCTTGAGATGCTTGGGTGGATGCCGCCACGTCGTGGGTTCAGTTGCTGCGGGGAGAAGTTTGGCAATGCCACTGTGCTTGTGGGATGGTGTCCAGGCCTGGCAGATTTCAGTGCTGGCAGAAGCTCCCCCAGGAAGAGAAGGACCTTTTCTGGAGTGCTGGCAGGAGAACAAGGGCAGTTTTGACTTGGAGGTCCCCCAGCATAGACCTTGTGTGGTGGAACCAATCTAAGAATGGGCAGCACAGAGTGTTTGCAGGACTGAAGCCTCAACAGTTGCTGCAATGAAGCAAGAGTACAAAGCAATGGTCAAATTTCTGGTGACATTTCTGTTGAGTCTAAAGGCTTGCCTTGCTCAAATGAGTGGTGTTAATTGAGAATAATCCCTCTGGGGTTTGAAGAGTTGCTTTTTATGTCATGCATAGCTTTTGTTTCTCATCATAGCTCGTTTTTGACTAAGGTTTCCCAACCCGCGCCAACAGGAGAGGCATGGGCACAAAACCAGACCTACTTTTGCAGCTGGCAGAAGTGGTCAAAATGGTTTTGCCAGGCCCCTTCCTCCTCCGCCTGTTGCTCCTCCTTGTCAGCTATTTTCAGTCAGTTTTCTCCAGCGATGTCCACACATTTGTACCACGCCATCGTCCTCCGTAGCTGGCTGAAACCCTGAGTTCCTGCCTGACATGTCCCTGTTTCAAGCGCTTCCTCGTGTCTGTGGGAGTAGTGGGAGGTGTACGTTAAAAATAAAAGGAGAGAGGAAGCGGAGTCAGCTCCGGGTCTAGCTCTGTGGAAACCCCTCCCCTCCCATGGCAGCTGAAATCTGCAGTGAGGGCCCCCAGGACTTGCGGCCATACTTTGCTCCATCCCTTCTCGTTAATAATCTCACTGATGATTTCTCTCTCGAGGGCACAAATGTGAAGTCGACCAAAGTTGCTGTTTGCAGCAAGAGTCAGATCTCGTTGATCTCCATCTGGGCAGCGGAGCTTTTCCAGAGCCATCCCCAATGCAAAAGTCCTGGCTGACCTCAGGGATAGGGTGGTGAGGCACTGGAGCAGGTTGCCCCAAGAAGTTGTGGCTGCCCCATCCCTGGAGGGGTTCAAGGCCGGGCTGGATGGGGCTTGGAGCAACCTGGTCTAGAGAGAGGTGTCTCTGCCCATGGCAGGGGGGTTGGAACTTGATGATCTTGGAGGTCCCTTCCAACTCTAACCATTCTGTGATTCTATGATTCTGTATATTTGCTTGTTTAAATGCTGCCATCCTTACCTTTTTTAACCCTCTTGATTTCCCCGTGTGCTTTTGAGCTCTTTTATTCAACCAAGAGGGTCACATAAATAATTCAGCTTTTCTTCTTCCCTCACCCGTGGGGGAGCTGGGGCTGTCACGTGGCGAGTGACAGCCAGTGGCTCTGTATTGCGTGTCCACAGCCCTCTCAGCCGCCTGCTCTGGCTGTAGTCACCTGGGTGGATAGTGATGCTGACAAGCTGATTTTCTGGGAGCTGGAAGGAGCAAAGCTGCTGGGGAAGGCTGTGCACCATGGTTGCCCTTGGAGCACACCTGGCCTGCCATCTCCCCACCATCAGGGTGCCTCTCCAGGGCAGCGGAGCTGCTTCACCTGTTCCATCACAGTCCTGGAGAGTCCGAGGGAGTAAGGCGTGGGTGAAGACTTGCTCCCTGGGGTCTGCCTGGGCATGACAGAAGATGGCAGAGGTGATGTAGACTGATCCCACAACACCTGCTGTGCATGCTCTCCATCTGAGCTATTGTACCCCTGGCAGCAGTGGTGTCCTGGGCGTCCCTGTGCTGCAGGGATGCCGGTAGCAGCAGCTGGCACATGCTCGAGTAGGGCAAACCAAAGAAAACAACATTGGGAAGATCCTTCGGTGTGCTTTAAATGCAGCAGCATGCAGAGCCCAGCCTCTGGCTCAGCTCTGGATGGTGTTTCATGTCTCTGCTTTGTCAGGAGACTGGGGTCTTCACAGCAATGGATGGGGTTTTGGAGACCAGGAGGGCTCGGCCCGCAATGGCACCAGCCTTAGATGGGGAAGCTGAGCCCGGGGTCATTTGATGTCTGTCTGCTGGGGAGCTCAAGGTCTGGCGCAGTGGGGGCTTGGTGGTCCCGCTGGAGTCTCCTGGAATGCTCTTTGCCTCCTGAAAGCTGGTGCCATGCTGTGGATGCTGAAGAGTAATGAGATGTGCTCGTGAGCCATGTACATCAGCTGTGCGCTGGATGTCTAAAAGGGCTCGAGCCAAAGGGGTTTAGGCTGGTTCCCGTCGTTTTAATTGCAAGCGGCCTTGTCTTCGCGTGAGCTGCTCGGAAGCTATACAAATGTTTGTTTTGCTATATATCTCCCTGTTAACAAGATTTCTCAGGAAATATGCAAAATTATCACTACAGGCAGAACGTGTACAGTAAGGCTCATTAAGCTAAGTACTATGATAAATTGCTACTTCCAGAAAATTACATATATTGGCAAAAAGGAGGAGAGTGAGTCCAAGTGGAAGACTGGGGAAGATGGAGTATGCGGTGACGTCCTGGATCCGGCTGGCTGGAGGATGACCTCAGCAAACCCTTGGAAGGGGATGCCTGAATGTCCTTGGAGTCTGGCATCAGCAGGATCATCCTTAGAGGAGATGCATGGGGAGAGGAAGGCAAGTGGAGAAGGACGGCATGGAAAACAGAGCATGATGCTGTGTCAGGACCAGACCAGGCAGAAAGCCAAGGGGACTGTCTTGACTTAGAAAAAATACAAAGTGAAGCAACTTTGGAAGCACAAGGAGTAAAAGGTGTTGCTGAACTGGAAGGCAGGAGGAGAGGGAAGGGGTGATGTGCCACAGGCAGCTCTGTCCCTGCTGTTGGTGGCCAGCAGCAGGGCTAGTGTCTGAAATGTGGGTGCTACCTTGACCTGAAAAAGGGGGAGCAGAAATGTTTGCTGAGAGCAGAGGTCAGGCTTGTGCTGTGTCATGGGCTTATAGAGTGGTTTGGGTTGGAAGGGACCTTCAGAAACCATACAGTCCCNAGGCAGTGCTGCAGGGGGGTGTGAGGAGAGCGGAGCAGAGGGGGAGTATCCCCTCCCTCGCCCTGCTGGCCACGCTGCTGGGGATGGAGCCCATAAGTCTTTTTCTGTGATGCTGGTGATATTTGTGAGATGATGATGTAGACTTAGAGGCGTGCTGCTACCATTCCTGCTGAAGGACATAGGCATAGCCCTCCTCTGCTGCACTTCTCCATGACCTGCTCCTCAGTACTGTGTTTAACAGCCCACAGGTCATGTCAGGAAGAAAGTTTCTTCACCTCAAATGTCCAGGACTGATGCTGACCCTGTGCAGACAGCTGTAGGTGACTGGATTAACCAGACATCTGTGAATGTGAGCTGAGATAAGAAACTCACTGTGAATCCACTTTAATTTTGGTGGCCACCTCTTCTTGAGCTGTGTACCCTTGCTGACTAGTTTGAGTTCTGTAAAGAGATGTTTTGTTTGCTTTTCTTTAACCTGCCTTGACTATAAGAAGATTGTAAGTGCTCAGGTGCTTCAGGACATGAGAGATGTCCTGCGGCAACTTTCAGTCTTCTTCAGTGTGATACTCTGAGTGTTTTCAGTGGAGATGCAAGTGATACCCCTGTGCAGCAGCTCTTGTCTGGCAGGAAGGTCTCTTACTCTGTCACCTGTTGCAGAAGCCTTGGAAGTAGTAAATGGAGCCCAGGACATGTGCTGACTGCTGGCCACAACCTGTCCTTGTGGGCGTCCAGATGAGAATGGGAAGTCCTGCTGCTGCAGCAGCTGTGGAGAGGTCAGAGTAAGAAAAATCTTTCCCCCAGTCATCAAGGGCACTGGCACTGCCCGTGGAGAGGTGTTGTCCAGGTCCCTTTGAGGTCGAGGCCAATGCCATGTGTGTGCTGCAGTTAGAAACCTTGGTGCTACACACAACCTCCTTGGCCCAGTTCACAACCCTGTTGAAATCCATGGTAGAGAAGCTGCTTGTCTGTGCTGCTGTTGGACACCTGTTGCAGGACCACAGTCATCGAACCGTTAACACTTTGCATTGGAAAGGACCTTCAGATATCATCTACTCCAGTCCCATTTCCATGGTCAGGGATGTCTTCCACTAGATCAGGTCCTGATTGGGTTGTAAAATTCCAAATCTCCTGCCTAAAATTTATTAGTGTTCATTTGTTCTTACGCTAGTGTTCTCCTGCTGGAGAAGGTTCCTCCTCCCTGCTGCCTGTTCCTCTGGTGTCCACTGGCACCTCAGCATTTGCAGCTGGGCTCAGGGGACAGACCATGGCTGGGTAGTGCCAAAATATGGTGCAAGGTGGGACTGAGCTTTCTGTTAATAGTGTGGTATTTGAGTTTCTAGTGGGTACGTACAGACCTGGGTTTCTTTTCATGGGATCTAACTGAAAACATTTAAAAAAACATCTTCTACTCATGTTGACCTGCAAGTTTTCAGAAGCTCGCTACCAGCAGTCGCCACTTTCCATTGTGCAGTACTTCTGCATGATATTTGCTGTGGATTTTCTAGTATTAAGTCTTCCTTTTTATCTGTGATTGCTTTCAAATCTTCCATCAAATCCTGTCACACTTTGGGTTTGTGGTGTATGCAATGACTGTCCCAGAAGACATTTGCCTTCTGGGAGGGTCGGTGTCTCTCCTGAGTGGTGCTGAGATTTCTGTATATGATCTAGGGAGGAGCACCGAAGAAATATTATTCCCGTGTTTGGGCATTCATGACCATTTGAGCAACCTGGTAAAGTGGAAGATGTCCCTGCCTATGGCAGGGGGCTTGCACTGCAGGATCTTTGAAGGTTTCCTCCAAGCCAGATCATGTATCCAGTGCAGTCTGATTTGAAAGATAACTATTTTATGGACTGCCTTGATTTTCATGTGTTAGTCCTCTCCTGGTGATACAGACCATGGGAATTGTGATGCTGCCTGCTGTGGCACCACCACAGTGTGGTGTCACCTCCTCTGCCTGAGGCTTTTCTTCCCTTGTCACAGGCAGCTTCCCGGTACAGACCTCACAGTCAGTCATGGGCATCACCAGGGCTTGGTGTCAATTGTGGAGCACTTGGTAGAGAAAGCATGGTGTGATCCTAACAGAAACCTCTTTGAGTGCTGACCCTGGCAAATTTGCAGTGGGGTGGAGAGGAGTGCTGTGACTGGAGGGACTTCTGCTGCCCATGTGAAGATGTAACAAGGATGGTGCAGCCATCAGAAGGATGTTAAGGAATTAATTTCAGATGAATTAAGTGTATCTGCTGTTACCCAAGTAATTCTTTAGACATGATCTCAAATTTGTGAATTACTGACTGCAAAGTATCAATGCCTTTCCAGAAGGCCATAGTGCTGTCCATGTTCTAGAGCTACAGGAGGAGGTCGGTGAGCTCAGCTCCTTGCCCTTTGCAGGACTTGTGACACCTCTGTCACCTCTGACACTTGTTCTTAATAGCTGAGTGGAATTTTACGTACCTGCTTCTAAAACCAAGCTTAAGAGTTGACCACAGCTCTGATAAGAGGCTTGGGCTTCGTGCCAAAGGCCAGTAACATAATTCTGCAGCAATGAAAACCAATACCTAAGGACAAAACTCTTGGAAAATCTTATTCTCTCTTGTACTGCTGCTAGTGTTGGCAATTGGAAATGCCTGCTGACTCATTAAGATGTTGCTGAATGCTAAAGTCATTCGTGCCTTGAACATTTATTCATCATGAAGTTGTTAGTGGGAAGTATGGGCTGATTTTGGTGAATATTGGAATTAGATTTAGCTGAGTCGGGGCCTGTGTGCTGTAAAATACCTGGTTTGTTATGCTGCATAGCTGTACTAGATATATTGTCTGCAAAAAATGCTAAGACTGAGGCTAGAGGTAATTTAAGTCATGGTCTCAGGTGGTTCAGCTTTCCAGGGCGCTCTCCTGGGAGCAGACCCTTCGGATGTTATTGACACCATCTTCCTGAAGACCTGCTGGAGAACGACTTTTGCCTCTGGACTCATGAGGAGAGACTTGGTTTAGCTGCTGCAAAACGCGAAAGCAAACCCAAAGGTGTGAAGGCTCAACACAGCCTCCCAGGCTGAGGGTGGTGGTACTTTGGTGGGTAGGAGACCTTGGGGCTGCTTTGTCCCTTGTTCACGTGAAGCTTCAGCAGCAGAGCCAGAGCAAGCTGCCATTCTGCTGAGCATCTTAGAGCTGGGCTGGGATGTTTTCAGGGATCTGGGCATCCACACGCTTTGATGTGTCCTGTACACTTCTTAAGATGGCTGAGAAGAGATCTCGGTGCAGCTTGCTGCTGAGTTATTCTGACCTCGTCCTTCTTTCCAGCGACATGCGCAGCCGCATGCCAGAGCCATGGGGAGTCAGCTGCCTCAGGAGCCCTGGAGTGCAGACAGCAGTGTCCTGGGTTCAGTGACTGGGACATGGGGAGCAAGGGGGATGGCTGTTGGACCCTGGTGTGTCTCTGTGCGGGGACACGGTCCCGACCACAACCCACTGCTGCTCAGAGAGCATCCCCGCGCGGACCAGCCTTGCCTTGTGCATCCTGCCAGGCACTTTGGTTTTGGCACAGAAAGGGCTGTCATTTTGAGCAGAAAGGTAAGCCCAGATGCCTGAAATTTCTCAGGCTGGGCAGATCGGTGTGGAAGTGTCCAGTAAATAAAAAAACCCAACATATTCAGCCTGGAAAGCAAAGCTGATGAGGAGTGTTGTGCATCTGTCAGGGATGAGACTTTTTTTTTTTAACCTATCCTTAATGGTCCCTAAAAGGGGGTAGCAGCTGTTGCAGGTCTTTCTTTTTGTTGTGCTTTTGTGAAGCTTGCCTTCCGTCCCCGGGGCCGGGAGGCAGTGCTGGACCCTGTGGCCTAGTGTGGTGGCCGGAGGCAGGGCAGGGCTGGCTGCCTGCTGCTGGCTGTGTCCCAGGAGGGGGGCGAGTGCCGCTGGCAGGTCTTGGTGGAGGGGTGAGTTGGGGGTTCAAGCGTGGTCCCCTGGGACGCACAGGTGCCTGGTGGCAGCCGAGCCCACTGCTCCTTTGTCCTGGCACGGCTCTGCAGACGCATCCAGACACAGTCAAATTCATCCGCAGTGTGAACAGAAGGGGGCAGGGGCTGGAGCCTGTGTGTAGCTGCTGCTGAGGTAACAGAGGCCTTGCTACGCCCTGCTGCAGCTCTCTCTGCCTGCGGCCTCTTGCTTTTTGGGGGAGACTAGGCTTCAAGTGGTTTTTGTTGGTTTGTGCTCCTCTGCCGTCTTCCAGAAAGCGCCTGGGGAGGGGCTGGCTGGAACAGGAGGGCTGTAGTTTGCTTGGTGATGAATTGGTTAGCAATGCACTTGTTGCAAAACCCACAGAGCTGTGATGCTCTGAGGCTCAGAACTGTCTTGCCATCCACCACTCCACTCTGCCTCTGGGGAAGTTACCACCGCTCAGCTCTCCCTTCTTTTGGGGTTTCAGCCCTTGAGGAGGGTCATGTTTAAGATGAGGCCCTGAAAGATGCTGGAGGAACTCTCGCTGACCTGCCCTCCCCATCCCGCTCCCTGTGCTCGCTAGCACCAGAGGCACTGGGCAGGCAGCAGCTCTCATGGCCATCCCTGCTGCCAGCCGTGCTGCTCACCACTTGGTCTCCAGCAGCCTGGAGACAAAAACAAAAAAAGCCCTGAGAAAGAAGGGTTATTTTCACCTGCACTGTGGGGGAGGAAGCCTGCAGACCCTGGGTTCCTGGTGCTACCTGAAAGTGACCGAGGCCAAAGTGGATGTTGAGGGAGGTTGATCAACCCCCTTCTGCTCTTCTGCTCCAGGCGTGCTAGGGACAGAGCATCCCTGTGCCAGGGACACTGGCAGCTGTCGGCACTGCCATGTCATAGCTGTGTGCATAAAGTGGGCGATGCCAATGACCTGCCAAAGCTGCAGGGCTGCTGAGCTGATGGTGTAAATTGGGCTTGTCCCCTACTGTAAGCTATTTTTAGAGCTCGTCTCGCCTCAGGCACTTAGACCTGCAGCACTTTGCTGTGGCTCTGGAACATGCCAGGGGTGCCCAGTGGATGCAGAGATGGATGGATGGATGGCTGTTTTGGCAGCTGAGAAGCACCAGGAGGCTGGCATGCCCAGCGTGCTTGTGTGGCCTTTAGGAGTGTGTGCTTCTCTCCCGTTGCTGGCAAGCAAGCCTGGACCTTTGAAGGCTGTGAATTGTTTTCTGCTTGTGTTGAGCAGTGCAAGCGGGGAGCTCTGACCTAGACTGGAGCTTTCCATGTGGCATTGAAAACCTGGGAAGCTTGAAGCCAAAATGCTGTTGGCTGCGTGGACACTTCAGATTTCCTTAGGGAAGGTGTCTTGGTTTAGTTTTTCGCCTGAACCAAGCTCTGGGATGGAGGGAGATGCTGGGAGCAAATGATTCTTCAGCATCCTGCATCCCAGGAAGGTGGGCCTGCCTGGTGGCATCTCCTCCCCCTTGAGTCCTGATTAGCCCCACCGCTGCTGCCTCCCTTGTGCAGGGTATTGGGCAATCAGCCTGACGCCGTGTGTCGAGGGTGACGTGGCATGGAGGGTATTTCCAGTGACATGGGTTAGACAGATGGTACCCTTCTCCAGCCTGGAGTGAGACGTGCCCTCCTGACCAGCAGGCTCCATCCGTCTAATTTCCTTTTCCCAGGGCTCCCAGCTGGGTTTGTGTGCTGCTCTCCCTGCACGCAGCAGGGCAGCGCTGTGCTAGAGCTTGCCCTCAATAGCCATCGCCCTGCCTGGACATCAGCGCTCTGCTGCGCCTGGGGGGCAAGTTGCCTTGAAAGTAGAAGTGCCTCCAAAAACACTGCACGTGGCTTTGGCAGAAACCCTTTCCCTCGACAGTGGAGGCCTTCTTTTGGGATTTCTGGGTCTAACAAATGGCAGAGTCCAGCAGGCAGTAGGATGGGACAAAGCAGTGATGTGGCATCTTGTGTGCAGTGAGCCAGGACCATTTCAGAGGTGGAAGGGATGGGCAATGAGCTGGATAGGTGCAGAAGTTGTGATGGAGGTACGTTTTCCTGTGCAGGGCTACAGAGGCTCTCACAGCTCTGTAGAAGTTTCCCATCCTACTCATCCATGGAGGGGCTTTCACGTGAAGGAACTTCAGAGAAAATCCAGTCCCACTACCTGCTGTGGGCAGGGACACCTCCCACCACACCAGGTTGCTCCAACCTGGCCTTGAACCCCTCCAGGGATGGGGTAGCCACAGCTTCTCTGGGACACCTGGACCAGTGCCTCACCCTCAGGGGATCCAACCTGAGCCCAGCCCCGTTCAGTCTAAAAGCGCTGCCCGGTGTCCTGTCCCTGCAGGCCCTGGTGAAAAGTCTCTCTCCCTCTTTCCTAGAAGCCCCTTGAAGAGCTGAGCGGCCACAGGAAGGTCTCCGCGGAGCCGTCTCTTCTCCAGGCTGCACAAGCCCAACTCTCTCTGGCTTTGTCCACAGCAGAGGTGTCCCAGCCCTGGGACCATGGTGGTGGCCTCCTGTGGAGCGGCTCTGCCAGGTCCCTGTCTGCCTTGTGCTGGGGAGCCAGGAGCTGGAGGCAGTGCTGCAGGGGGGTGTGAGGAGAGCGGAGCAGAGGGGGAGCATCCCCTCCCTCGCCCTGCTGGCCACGCTGCTGGGAATGGAGCCCAGGAGACGCTTGGCTTTCTGGGCAGCAAGTGCACGTTGCTGGCTTGTGTCCCCTTTGTCACCCACCAGTATCCTCCAGACCTCTCAGTCACTTTTCCTTTGGCCCCTTCCTGTGGATGGCCATCCTGTTTGGTGTGTGCCATGGTGGTACGGGGCTGCAGACTGGACGTGTGCCCTGGCAGAGCTGCCTTCTTCCCCCTGCACTGGGTGGTAAACCTCCAGACAGGACCGTGTCCTCGACTGCGTGCCATGAGATGTGGGGACAAACCAGACTGTTCCTGGTGGATGCTGAGGATGGATTGTGAGATGGAAGGAAGTGTCAGGAAGTGTAGTTTGTCAGGAAGTGTAGTTTGTCAGGAAGTGGAGTGATAGGACAAAGGGTAATGGTTTTAAATTGGAAGAGGGGAGATCTAGATTAGATATTGGAAAGAAATTCTTTGCTGTGAGGGTGGTGGTTGGCCCAGGTTGCCCAGAGAAGCTGTGGCTGCCCCATCCCTGAAGGGGTTCAAGGCCAGGCTGGATGGGGTTTGGAGCACCCTGGTGTGGTGGGACGTGTCCCTGCCCAGGGCAGGGGGTTTGGAACTGGATGATCTTTAAGGCTCCTTCCATCTCTAACCATTCTGTGATTCTATGGGCCCCTGCCTGAGGCAAAGCTTTGTGGCACAGAGCTGGAGTCAATAAAACTGGAAGGAGCATAGCGGAGTGGTACAGCAGGTGCAGGAGGAGGTCAGCTGGAATCAGAGTTCCGTTTCCTCTGAGAAGTCTCCCTGAAATGCAGCCTACCATCCAGCAGCCTAATGATTGCACTGAGTTAATGAAGAAGACACCTGGCAGCTGAAAGCCCGTGTGTGGAAACTGCTGGCTCTGGGGGTCATCAGGAATGTTCTTGTTGCCTGCACGGAGAGAAGGGAAGGAAGTTGCTATGACTTGGGATCATGTGTGTCTGGGGTGGAGTTTGCATTGGCAGCTGCATCTTCCATCACTTGCAATGTGTGTCCCAGGATCCCTTGGCGTTATGTATTTCACCTTGGGGGGGTGTAGGTGGGATTTTGCGACCACTCATGCCGTTTGGGGTGACGCTGGCACAAGGCAGGCAGAAAACGTGCCCATTAGCATGTGCTGGCAAACAGTCCAGGAGACAAGGTTGTTATGACTGTCCATCTGATGGGCTCTGGGTATCACGCATCTTAATCAGAGGCAATTGATGCTTCAAATCAAGCAAGGCACAAACGAAGTGGGATTTCTAGCGGTGTGTAAAACTGTAACGCTGGTAGCTGCATCGACATAGCAAACATCCACCTGTGCAGATGTCCTCCCTGCCTTTAGGAGATGATGCTTTTTAACTGTCTTGATGGTGGGTGCTCCTGCTCACATGTGCCTGCGGTGCTCTGGGGCTGATGGAGTGGGTGTAGGCATCTCTCTGGGTCTGTTTGTGGACCTCAGACAGACCTTTGCTTCCAGCCAGCAGTGGTTATGCTGGTGAAGCAGGGTCACAGGCTGAATGAATGATACAGGTGACAGCGGAGCTGGGGCTTGTGGGTGGCAGTCACTGCTTTGCTGAGACAGGTCTGGAGCGGGGCTGGAGCTGCAATGGCAGGGGTCGGGGGTGGAGAGGGCACGGGTCCTTGGCCAGTGCACCTGCTTTTTCCTGCCAAGGTGCTATTTTCACTTGTATTGCAGTAGTTCTTGAATCTCAAGGTTCTTGGTTAAGCCACTGAAGCAGTTCCTAAAGCAGAGGTTGAACCTGAGGTCTTTTCTTGGTGACTCCACCCAACTCAGTCACCTAGGTTGAAAAGTCAGTTTTAGGGGGAAGGGTGGGTATTTCATCTGATGTATTTCAAGGTAAGAGGCATCTCTCTGGAGACTGTATTGGCTAGGTCTGCAGAGTACAAAGGAGTGACGGGGTGATGTGTAACCATCTGCAAAATGTGGGACAAATACAAGATGAGCAGAGACAGTCCTCTCTCTTAAATTTTCTCCATCCGACTGGCTCCTTCTCTCTTGAGAAGATGGAGTAAGAAGAAACTTTTCCACCCCATTAATTTTCCATTTCCCTCTGTCATGTGTCTGCTTTGGACAGTAATCTTTTAAATGTCTCCTTAAACAGATGACTGTAATTTTTCTTCTCCCTGTGAGCTCACATCCTCTGCCTCACTGGGACGGGAGGTGTTTCCATCTCTGATGAGAATGACAAACCCGCTGCTGCAGACAAGGACAACCCCTCATTTTCCTGCTGTGGCTTTACTAGTTATGTGGTATGATCTGGTCTCTCCTGTCGTTCCTGCACTCTGCAGCTTTCCCATCATTGTTGCTGTTTGCGGAGCCCTGATGCTCAGGCACAGCCAAGTGTAGCTCATTAAGTTTCCCCCTCCAGCTCTCTCTGAAGGCATAGGTGTTGTCGGTCTGGTTCTGTGCTTGCCGCGGGAGGCCCTGCGGTGCTGTGGCAGTGTTTTGCCTTGTGCCTGTCTTGCCCGAGCTGGCTGTCCTCTGCTCTCTTGGTGTCTGTAGTGCTCTGGGGCAGCAGTGCCCAGGACTTCCCATGCTCTGGCTGGCATTTGACCCAGCTCCTGGGAGCAAGTGAGCAAAGGAGAAGGGTACGATGCCCTTGAGGAGCTCCTGAAATGGAGCTGCAGACTTTGCAGGGAGCACTTGTTGATGCCTCTTTCCATCTCATTGCAGGCGAAGGACAGCGATGATGATGATGAAGTCACTGTCAGTGTGGACCGGGACCGCTTCATGGATGAGTTCTTTGAGCAGGTGAGAGTTTTGTTTCCCCGGTGCAGCTTTAAAGCCAGTTCAGAGCTGTCTCGGAGCACCAGAGCAGGCTGTGGTATGGGCTCCCACCACAAGCCAGGAGCAGTGGTTAAGGGAGTGATGGGGGTCCTGCCCTGGCACTGGACACTCAGCTGATGCTTGAGGTCCTCAGGACCTACGGTCAGGGTGCTGATTAGCAGGAAGAAGTCTTCTGTGCAGACCTGGGGCTGTCATGGGCTTACCTGGCCCATGGTACCTCCTCCATAAAGGCAGTGGGTGAGCCGTGCAGCCTGCCTGCCTCCATTCTGCTGCTGAAGTGGACCGGCTCTCAAGCCTCTCCTGCAAGCACCTCTGCAGAGTAGTAGTTTCTGCATGGGATTGATTTAATTTTGTGCCTCTCGTTACCAAACAAGAGGTTGTCTTCTGGCATGTGGGTGGCTTTAAGATCTGCATGTGGATTTTTAGCACACCCTTAGCATGGCATGTGTGTAGGGGGTGTTAAAATGTATCTGTGCAGGCAACGGATGGAGAATGAAAAAAATCTGACATGCAGATGGAGGAAGATGAGCAAAGTGGTGGTGTGAGTCGAAGAAGACAGAGCTAGAGGGTGGGCAGTCCAGCAGGCAGAGGACACAAGGAGAGGTTCCCCCTCTTGGCGATGCCAGTGTGTCTCTCTGCATGGGGTAGTGAGGAAGATGCCAGTGCTGATTTGATGATGAATTTGGCTTTGGTGGGGGTTGAACTGGGCTTCTCAGACACTGAAGCAAAGAGCCATGGGGGACTGAGCCGGGACCAAGCCTGGCTTCAGCAGCCTCAGCAATGCTCTCCATGCTGGAGGTGCGGAGTCTGGGAATCCACAGATCTAGTGCTAATTTAAATAAGCCCCAAGTGTTCATGCATCACGAAGGACACGGGACATAGTGTCTGTATTATGTTGCTGCGACTGCAAAGCTGGCTGCTGTGATGTGGAAGGTCCGATTTCACGGTGGCCCTACAGTTTCAGGATCCAGCTGGAAAATATTAATCTAGGAGGACATTTGCTGTAGTTCAGACACACCATGGTTGCTTTGGGGTACAGTTTAATGATCCCTCCCCTTTCCAAAATTGCAGACCTCTCACAAGAGACCCATCTTGTTCTCCATCCCCACAGGTGGAAGAAATTCGAGGGTTCATTGATAAAATTTCGGAGAATGTGGAGGAAGTGAAAAGGAAGCACAGCGCCATCCTTGCTTCGCCCAACCCTGATGAGAGTGAGTGAGATACAATCCCTGTGGGCACCAGGCTGTGCTGGGCTGGGTTGCTTGTGGGGTGGATGGAGTCAGACAAAAGTCCTCTTGTCTTCAGGTGGCCACGGCTGGAAAGCCCTAAGTTTCTGAGATGGCTGGTGGCCGGGGTGAGGGAGGGCTGGAACCTGAATGGGAAGGAGATCAAGGGATGGCTGATAGCTTTGTGACTTTGAGAGGTGGTGAGGGTCCAGTTGGGCTGCTGGAGTGAAATTCCTGAAGGATGGGACAATGTGGAGGCTGAAAAGAGCAAATGGCTGTTTTTATGTTGTTTGGCTGTTGTCCTGCTCTGAGCTGCCTGGGGAAGGTGGGGTACGTGGATGAGGCAGTGCTTGCAGACAGGCTGAGTGTTGTCTGCTTGGTGCAGAATGGTGCAGCTCTTCTTTGAGCCCCTGGTGTGCACCTGTGATGGTGTCCTCTCTGTCCTGAAGGACATTTTGCTGCTGGCTGGCCAAAGAGTCTGTCCCTTCTGGACCTTACTGATGCATTGCTGTTCTCTTCCCTGGTTTTCTGTTCCTGAGAAGAGGTTTGTTGCCAGGAACAGAAATTAAGTATAGCAGCACCCAAGAGGTGGCAACATTTGTGAGTCTGCAGGATCTGGCAGAGTTAGAGCTGTGGGTGGTGAGTTCCCCTGTTCTGAGGTGTGAGCAGTGTCTCTCCCCAGGGAACTGAAGGAGCTGTCACTGGCAGAGCACCTGGGGCTGGTGGGGCCAGCTGGGCTTCCTTAGTGCAGAGACTTTCCAGCTTTGGTTTCTGCAAACTGCTCGTTGGGGAGCACGTGGGGCTGAGGTGCTGACCTCCGCAAGGGAGAGCAAGGGTGAGCACAGCTGAGTGGAGCTGCTGCTCAGTGGGGCCAGACCTAGGACATCATTTGAATGTCTGCTGTCCTTCAGTCTTACTGTAAGCCCATGTAGGCTCTCTTCCTCATGGTGCTGGTGGTTGCAGGGGTGACTGTGCAGGATGGCTCCATGCTGCCAGCAGCCTTTGCATTGCTTTCATGGACCAGTGAGTGACTGCTGAGGAGCTGAAGGCTGCAGTGGCCCTGGCTCAAAGGTGTCATTAGGGGGCTGGAAAGCTGAGACCAGATCTCTGTCTTGCCATTCCCTGCTCTGCATTTCTTTCCACTTGCTGAGGGCAATTCCGTGTCTGCTTGTATCCAACTGTGGGTTGTTTCTAGAGGTCTCAGGAGGTTGTCTGTGTGCTCATTCTCTTGTGTTCTGCCCTGAGTCAAATCAATAGGTATTGGTAATTGCTTGGAAGAAATGGGTCCTTCCTAAATTGTCTCTCACTCCTCTGTCCTGGCAGCTGCTCCTCAGCTCGAATTCACTTGGCTGAGCCTGGAAGCAAGGGATTTTTTCAAGAGAATTCACTTATCTCAGACTGTTGCTCAATCATCTTCCGGGCTCTTTTGGTCTGCACTTGCGCTGTAAGATTTTGCGGTGTTTCCTTTTGGGTGTTTTCAGGGGAAGAGCTGTCATTGCTTTGCTTCTGGCTGCTGGGCTCATACAGCATGCATTGGCACGGTGTCCGCTCGGGGCTGAGCCACAGCCCATGCTGCAAAGGGCACTTGTAGCCTAAAAGCATGATAATCTATTTAAAAGTCTGAGATCTGGAGCGAGCAAGATGCTGTGACAATGAGGTGACTTCCAGAAGCAGCTAGGACACTGGGGGTGCTTCTGGTTTTGTTTTACAATGTTACCTTGAGTTGGTATTGTAGAAAATTCACTTTAAAATGCCAAAAATTATTTGGGCAGAAAAAGAAGAGGCTGCACCCTGTTGAGAAATTAGCGTTTTTGTAATATTTTGGTGTGTCCAGGAGGTGCAGTGAGGCTGATCAGGTAGTTGGTGGTAGACTGGGCTGCAAGCACATGTTGCATGCATCCATGCATCCATCCCTCTCTCCCCCAATCTGTGCTGGCACTGGGAGTTGCAGGAGCTTGCACTTGGCCTGGTTGACCTTCATGACCTTCATGTGGGCTCGTTCCTCACAGCTGTTGCCACAAATCAGCAAGAGCTTCTTCACCACAGCTGACACCTCCTGGCTGGGTGGACACTGGGTGCTGTCTCTGACCAGGCTCCGGCTCCCCCAGGTGCTGTGTGCTGGGGCTGCAGGTGGTGTGGTGTCAGCTGAGCCATGTTCCTGGGAGCAGGGTGTTCACCCCATCTGAGCACTGCTCCCTTCTGTCCCTTGGCACCTGGGGGTGGAGTGCTGGAAACGGTCCTCAGTGTCTTCAGGTCAAGAGATAACTTTGGTCATAGCTGCAGGGTTCTATTTAGATGATCTGGAGGTACGTTAAACTCAATGTGGCTTTGTAAGAACAGGCCATGTGCTGTCTCATGGGACCATGGATAAGCTCTTGGGATAATTTAGAATTGAACTGGATGGCCTTCAAAGGTCTGTTCCACTCAAAACCATCCTGTGATTACTGATGATGTGCCACTTCTAGCTTTTCCATTTCCCATAGACTCAGCAGCTCCAGGCCACGTCTGTCTGCTCTTCCAGCCTCAGGTGAGACACATGAAATCTGGCAGAAATTCAACCAAAGATGGGATTAACCTTGGCTGGAGCTCAGTCTTGCACTTTGGTGGGACAGAGGCAGTGCAGTTGGGAATGGTGCGTGCTGATGTGGTGCCCAGCAGCACCTCCCACGTTGCCTCCCAGCACTCATGAGCCCAGAGAGAATGCGGTAATTAATGCAAAGGCTTGTGATCCGGGGAAGTTAATTTATTGATCTTAATTTGGAAATTAAGAAGCAATGTTTTCATGAGGCATGACAGTGGGATGCAGCCAAAGGGTGCTAAAATGTAGTCAGTGAAAGGCAGGTCTTGGTGTGTGCTCAGTGGTGCTTGCTTTTTAACATGGCAAGTGAGTGACACCTGTGATGACAGCCAAGGGAAGGCATTGCTCTGCAAGGGCCAAGGTTTCAGGGGACTTGGAGTGCTGCTTGTCCCATCTGGAACAGCACCTCAGGTGGTCTCTAAGCACTTTAGCATCTTGTGAAACCTCTGCTACAAAGTCACAGGGAGTAATCCTCCAGAGTATCAGAAGAGAGAGACTTCTCATTCTGATCTGGAGGCAGACACGCTGTGTGTGGTGCAGCTTGGTTTGGTGAGGTGCAGCTCCTTCAGCAAGAAATACAAGCTCCTTAAACACCACTAGCAACCCCCTCCTAGAGCTGGAGGATCTTCAGAAGATCAGGACAGAAGTGAACTGGTAATTTGGAAGATGGTTGAACAGTGGTTAGAGATGCTGTTGGAGCACTGAGTGAAGGGAGGGCTGGCTAGATGGACGTACAGTGTCTGCTGGATAAATTGCTTGCCGCTTTCTCAAGGTTTCTTGATAGAAGAGAGAGACTCCACAGATACAGTCCTACTGGAACCTGTGTCTTAATTGACTATGTGCTTAGTTGGATGCAAGCCCTTGGTGCTCTCCTGCATGTTTTCTGCTGTTGCAGAAGAGGTGAGGTCCAGGTGTCTGTTAGAGACCTGGATTTACCCAGCTGTCCGGTGTGGGGCAAAGGTGCTGGACTGGATCCATGTTGCACAGAAGGGCCCTTCCCCCTTCCCCCTTCCCCCTTCCCCCTTCCCCCTTC
>VXBW01007287.1:54895-123657 GCA_013400375.1 Thinocorus orbignyianus | reverse complement strand
CCCGGTGGCAGGGGGCATGGGGAGGATCTTTCCGTTGAGCAGCTCCACACCGCAGGGTGGGTAGCATCACATCGGGGCTTGGAGTAGCTGAGGGGCTGTATTCCTCCTCTGGTCAGAGCCCTTGCTGCTGCTACTCCTGATTTGAGTCACAGCTCCTGGTAAACCTGTTCCTAAAATCCTTCTGGTGAGCTGCTGCGTCTGTTGTTGCTCCTGGCGCTTGAAGCAGGGTCTTCATGCTTGGTCCGGGACACTTCCCAGAGGAGGTGGTTTTGAGCAGCAAGTTGCCAGCTGGAGAGGAATGAAACGATATGTTGTTTTGGGTTTGGGGTTTTTTATTTATTTATTTTCCTGGAGTGGTTGGGAAGGTTTTCTCTGCCATTTGTCTTCTCTGTGCATCATGCCCTCCCTGCGGCCACGCTCTGCCACTCCTCAGGACTGCATCATGTAACAGATGCTGTTCCTGAATGAGTTGCTTCTGGGAACATAAACCTTCACATTTGAAGTTGTGTCTTTCAGCCTGTGAGCTCAGTCAATCTCCACAGGCTTCAGAAGACCCAATAAGTATTTCAGACCTGGATGCAGGTTCGTTGTGGTTCTGCACCAGGATGGAAGAGGAGGTTTAGTTGAATGCATGCCTGAGCCCCAGTTTCATAATTTAGGCTGTGTAGACTCAAGATGGTGGCTTTGGACAACAGGGCACAGGTCCCATGTGATTTTGTTCTGGTTCTCCGTCTGCTGGAGGAGACCTGAGTCATTTGGAGAGTGGCCTCTGTAAATTGTAGCAGACCATGTCCTGGCAGAGAGATGTACCAGGTGGTAAAGGAAGACAAATCGTAGCTGCTCACCTCTGTCTAATGTATTGATAGAACACTGGCCAGTGCCAAAAAGGTGATTTGGAGTTGTCTTGGTGCCTAGGCTCTGACCAGAGCCTCGTGTAAGCATAACCTTGCTACTTACCGGGTCCTTTTGTCACAGCTAGAAGCCTGATTTGCTCAGAGGAGATGCTGCTCAGGCACTGCCTGGAGGAAGGGAGGCTGCATCTGGTTCTTCCTTGAGCTGCTGTCCTCAGGCGCTGCTTTCCGTGCCCTATTAGCTTCCTCCCTGCCCGGTACCAGGATCTTGCACTTGGCCTGGTTGTTTGGCAAGGTGTAGTGTGGATTGATGGATGTAGAATCATGAATGGCCTAGGGAGATGGGACAGGGTCTGGTTGCTCACCACACCTCTCAGTGTAGGGTTGGGGAAGACACCAGTGCAGCATGGTCTGGCAGCTCACTGCAACCCTGGTGTGAGATGGAAAGACTAATGGAGTGCTTGGTACAGGGATGGAGGTTCCTCTACCCACCGGGGAGGTGCAGAATCTCCTGCAGAACAGCTCCAACACCTTGCTTGGCTTGGGCGTCCCGAGTGGGGCTGCGCTGATGATGCCTGTTGTCCTTATGGCAGTACCACGCTGTGCTCAGGGTCTGATTCGGGTGGCTGCGTCCTGTCTGTGTCACACTGAGACGCTTTTCATCACCCTTGCACACACTTCTCCAGTTCCATCTTGAACAAGTTTTGTTTCTTCTCCCAGTGATTCTTGTTGTGAAGGGCCACTTTAGGACTTAACCTCCAGTGATGAAGAGCCATCTTCTCATTTCTAGCCAGAGTCTATTTGTGATCGATTTATGTAAAAACATTATCCCAGGAACAAATATATTTAGCTTAAATGGCTGTTTGCCCTTCTGGCTTCATCCTGTCACGTCCATGCAGAAGCTAGGTCGTTTTGCAAGAGCTTTGTACAACCTCTGCCTTCCCTGTCCCCATCACCTGCCCCAGCTCTGGTTCTGAAGGGCTGGGGTACACTGGTCATAAGGTCTTCAGGATTTTTGGGGGCCTTGGCTACTGGTCAGTGTTTCTTGAGCTTTTCAGACCCGAGTTGCTCTTCTCCTACCTTTTCATGTTGCTATTCCCGTGGAAGTTGAGGTCAGTCTGTGTGGGATGGTTCAGGCCTTCCTGCAGCCACTGGTGGGTGCTGGGCTGGGGCATATGCAGGTGATGAGTGTTTGAAGGAGATGGACAGAGTTGGTGGGATGTGGTGGCACCAATGCCTGTGAGCAGGAGGCTCAGCTGTACGTTGGCTTGTGGAGATGGCTGTCCAGGGAGCACTCAGTCCAACCCTCCCTGGTGGCTCTGCGAGATCCCTAGTGGAGCTGGGGAACAAGCTGGAAAAACACCTCCCTTCAGCACTAAACCAGCTCCTGGCACCGATTCAGGGGTTGTCCCAGGGCACAGGTGGAACAGGGGCGAGTGTGGATGCAGGGATCAAAATCCTGTGGGTGCAGGGATGCTCACAGTGGTCCTCACTTTCCCTGGCCATTGCAGTCCCTCAGGCTGGACCTGTGTGAGTCTCCTGCAGCTGTGTCACACCCGGCACAGTGGCATCCGCTGACAGCCCTCGGGTGCTGCCCACAGGAGTTGCTGTGCATCATCCTAGTGCTGCAGAGAGGGTGCCTGGGACATCTCTGTCTCCTTTCCCTTGTGCCCATGAGGCTTTTTCTTTCCCATCTCCTTGATAGGCCACATGTTAGCCAAGGTGAGATTCCATTTTACTGTGCAGCAGCTCTGCAGGTGCCCTGCACACCTGAGCTTTGTGATCGCCAGCACCTATTGTCTGTTCTGTCATCTTGAACAGCACTGGGTGATCCGTGACACTGGGTGAATGCAGAGTAAATATCAATTAGCTATGGTCTGATTCATGGCAGTGTAAAGAAGCATAAAAATCAGCTGCTATGTAATTATTTTGGGCTTAATTTAGAGCAAACAGCTAGTGGCACTTCCGAAAGACGTGTTATTGCTACCACAAGGTGCAGCTTTTGCTTAAAAACTTGATCTCCTTTGGGCTGTGCACCAAGTGGCACCTCAAGAACCCATTGCATGACAGGCCACGAGGAAGTGACTTTTGGAGCAGAAGCCTGTCCCTGCTGCAGTTATTGCTGCGGCTGTAGCACAGGAGAGCTCTCATGGCTCCTTGACTTCCTGTGTCTTTGTAGAATCAGAATGGTTTGGGTGGGAAGGGACCTTTGAAGGTCTCTAGTCCAATCCCCCTGCCAGCAGGGACATCTTCAACTAAACCAGCTTGCTCAGAGCCTCATCCAACCTGGACTGGAATATTTCTGGGGATGGGGATCATTACTCTCTGGGCAACGTGGGCCAGGGTGTCACCACCCTCAGTTTAAAAAATTTCTTCCTTATATCTAGTCTAAACCTACTGTCTTTTAGTTTAAGCCGTTAGCCCCTGTCCTCTTGCAACAGACCCTGCTAAAAAGTTTGTCTCCAGCTTTCCTATAAGCCCCTTTAAGATCTAAGCAGCTGCTCCAAGGTCTCCCCGGAGTCTCCTCTTCTCCAGACTGAACCCCCCCAACTCTCTCAGCCTGTCCTCCCAGCAGAGGGGCTCCAGCCCTCCCAGCATCTCTGTGGCCTCCTCTGGCCCTGCTCCAACAGGTCCGTGTCTTTCTGATGTTGGTGGCAACAGGGCTGGAGGCAGCACTGAGGGGGAGGGTGTCTCCCCAGAGAGGAGCAAAGGGGCAGAATTGCCCCCTCACTCTGCTGGCCACGCTGCTGGGAGCGCAGCCCAGGATGCAGGGGGATATTTCTGGGCTGCGAGTGCACCCTGCTGGGTTGTGTTGAGCTTCTCATCCACTGACACCCCCAAGTTCTTTTTCCTCAGGGCTGCTCTCAATCCCTTTAATCCCACAGCCTGTGTTGATACGGGGGGTTGTCCCAACCCAGGTGCAGGACCCTGACCTTGGCATTGTTGAACCTGGTGAGGTTCATACGGACCTGCTTCTTGAGCTTGTGAGCAGGGGAGCCCGGGGAGGGTACCACATCCCCTGGTCTTGCTGTGTACCAAGGGGACTGAGACAGAGTGACTGGCAGGAGGTGAGCAGCCCTGGGGTCGAGGGGACATGGGGCCGCCCTGAGCCCTGCTGCCCGTTGCACCTCATATTTTTCTCCTCTGGCTCCTCTTGTTTGTCTGTGAATTTGGCCCTGCTCACCACCCTGCATCTCCTCCCCATGTACTTGCCAGCCTTGGCTGGTCCTTGAGCCATGGCCAGGTCTGGGGGGCTGGGTGAGGTGAGGTGAGCCAAGTTGTGCTGCACTGGTGGTCTTGTGTGGTGACGCTGCCTGCCCCCTCCTGCAGCCTGAGGTGTTTGGCCCATGGAGATTGGAAAGAGGGAGGAGAAGGGAAATGAGGGAAAATGAGAGGGGACATGGTGGCTGTGCCCCTTGCAGTGCTGGCTGGAGGAATTCAGTCCTTCTTGCCCAGCAGGTTGGCCAGGCTGGGGATGGATCCTCCAGCAAGCGATGGATTCGTTGGGCTGGGTTGCTGCCTTTCCTCACGGTCTCCCGGCTGGATTCGTTGCTGTTTGGCTGGCTGGCCTCTGGAAGCCGGGGGAAGAAGAGGAGCCAGAGACCCCTCTGCAGTAGCCAGGAGCGGGTGGGATGCTGGGTGGCATGGGGGCATGTGTTGCAGTGGCACCACTGCTGGGTGTTGCTTGCTTTTGAATTCCGTCCTGTGTTTGGGTTTCTCTCATCTGCTTACAGCAACCAGGATCCTCTCCCCATCCCCTTCTGTGCTCCACATGGCATGAAAATTACTGTGATTTCTAATGTTTTTAGCTCTCAGGCTTGGCTTTGTCAGGGGAGGCAGGTGCGGTGGGGGGCAGGGGGCTTGAAAGCCGAAGGGTGAAAGAGCAGAATGGTGGGGCTGCCTCAGGAAGCACTGGGAAGAGGAAATGGTGAGACCAGGGGGATGGAGCCCGGCGTCTGCGCGGCGAGCCCTGCCCTGCACGCCTGCGTGCACGAGGCTTTTGCAGCACTGATGCTCTTTGGAGCCATGTCCCCACTTTATCAGGGGATGTGTCGCCCAGCAGCGGGGCTTGGTGCACAGCAGCGTGCCCTTGCCTCGAGGCTGGCACACCATGGGGTGCTGGGGGTGCTGCCTGCGCAGGCAGGAGAGGGGCAGGGACCCTGGGATGGGGTAGGATGCTCTCCAGCTCTCCAGCAGACCTCGTTCAAACCCCACGGTGTAACGCTTTGCAGCTAGATCTCAGCTTTCTCTGGCTAAATCTCCATTGTCTCAGTGTTGACACCAGCGGATAATCTGTTATTTGGAGAAATGAGTTTAGGAGGGCTGAGATGAGCAAGCTGTAAATCCTGTTACTCTGCTTTCCCAGGATTACTTTGGTGCCGCTACACGCTGTGGCACAGAGAAGGCTTTGTGCTGTCTAGGCGTCCTAAGAACAGGGGAGCAGCCTGGATCTGGCTGACAGAGCAGAAGGAAGAGGAGGGTGGCCAGCAATTCTGTGACCTCCTTGGTCCCCAACATGACCTGCGCCTGGGGACTATGCTGTGGGCACTGCTGCAGCAAGGGACTCCAGCTGTGGTGGGGTTCCAAGAACTGGCTTTACAAAGCTATAGCTGATTTATTGAGAAATGAAAAAGTTAGGGATGGTGAACTGGAAACAGATGGAGGAGGAATTAGTAGTAAAAACCCATCAAGTTTTGGGCAGCTGGGAAAACAGCAGCTGTGTGTGTGTCTTTGGGCAACCTTTATCTGTGTGTGGCAGGGTGGTGTGTGCGGTTGTGTTTCGGATGGAAGGAGCAGGAGGAGAAGGAGTCAATGGAAGTGGAGATTTTAGGCAAGTGATGGGAAAACACAGGCGACAGAGCAGGAAGTCCCGAGCGCTGAAGGATCCTGGGAACTTTTATAGTGTGGAGAAGCAGGAGCACAGCAAGGAGCGCACATGGGCTGGGTGTGGAGGAGGAAGTGGGACAGGTCTCTGCCGTGGGCACCACTTGGCTGGGCTGGTTAGATAAGTGGTCATGTGCCAAGGAGCAAACATTATGCTAGATGGGGCTAGTGTTTGGCTCCTCTGACCCACTGGGTCCTGTCACATCCTGGTTGGAAATGGGGAGTCCCTGTCTGTGCTGTGTTGTCCTCTGGAGTAAATGGATGTGAGTGCTCAAGACAGTTTGGCTGTCCATACTTTGAGAACAACATGCATCAGCTGACAAAAACGTTGAGGAGAAACTGTGAGAGCAACTGAAGGGCTGATAGCCGATGTCTTCAGTGGGAGACTAGGTGGCCTACTTGGACAGCAAGTTGGACAGTGATAGGACCAGGTCTGAGACGCTCTTGCAGGGACCAAAGCCCTGACAGTCACACTTGGTGCCAGACAAGCCCAGCTGGGGAGTAGGTTTGATGTCAGGGTGGTTAGTTCACTGCTGGGAGGGGGTGCCTGTCCCATCCCTGACAAATATCGGTGGAGAGCAGAAATTTGTATAAAGCCAGTTCAGGAAACAGCGATCGTTGTCTGTGTGAGTCAGGCTGGGAAATGATAGAATAGTCATAGAATGGTTTGGGTTGGAAGGTGAAAGCCCACCCAGTGCCATCCTCTGCCCTGGGCAGGGACACCTCCCACCAGACCAAGCCCCATCCAGCCTGGCCTTGAACCCCTCCAGGGATGGGGCAGCCACAGCTTCTCTGCACAACCTGTTCCAGGGTCTCACCACCCTCGCAGCAAAGAAGTTCTTCCCCAGATTTCATCTCGGTCTCCATTTTTTCAGTATCAAACCCTTCCCCCTCCTCCTAGGGCTCCCCCAATCAAGTGTCCCTCCCCATCTCTCCTGGAGCCCCTTTAGGAACTGGAAGGGGCTCTAAGGTCTCCCTGGAGCCTTCTCTTCTCCAGGCTGAACCCCCACAGCTCTTTCAGCCTGTCCTCACAGCAGAGGGGCTCCGGCCCTCCCAACACCTCCGTGGCCGCCTCTGGCCCTGCTCCAACAGCTCCATGTCCTTCTGATGCTGGTGGCACCAGAGCTGGAGGCAGCACTGGGTAGGGGAGGTCTCCATAGAGTGGAGGGGCAGAATCCCCCCCAACTGCTGGCCACACTGCTGGGCATGCAACCGGGGATGTGGGGGGTGGCTTTCTGGGCTGCGAGTGCACGTTACTGGGTTGTGTTGAGCTTCTCATCCACCAACACCCCCAAGTCCTTCTCCTTAGGGCTGCTCTCCAGCCATTCTCTGCCCAGACTGGGTCTGTGCTTAGGATTGCCTCAACCCACGTGTAGGACCCTGCACTTGGCCTGGTTGAACTTCATGAGGTTGACATGGTCCCACCTCTCCAGCCTGTCCGCATCCCTTCCCTGCAGCATGTCAACTCTTCCACACAGGTCAGTCTCATTGACAAACTTGCTGAGCGTGCCCTCGATCCCTCTGTCACCAACAAAGCACCGGTCCCAGTACTGACCCCTGAGGAACGTCTCTTGTCTCTGGTCTCCACTTGGATATAAGCCACTGACCACAGCTTTTTGAGTCTGTCCATCCAGCCAATTCCTTGTCCATCGGTCAAATCCATTTCTCTCCAATTTAGAGACACGGATGTTGTGAGAGACAGTACCGAATGCTTTGCACCAGCAATGCAGGAACCAGTGAACTGAGTTACTCTGCCTTGGCCCACGACAAACCCAGCTGCTGGGCACATCTGCCTGGGGTGAGCAGGACCTAACCGAGCTGCCCAACGTCCTTCCCTGCCCATCTGCGGTGCGTGCTTACTGCTGAGCTTCCTGCACTCCTCCAAGGATGAGACCAGAGTTTTTCAGAGTTCAGACAGCACTGTTAGTGCTACTGGACGTGTTCATGAGATACCTATGACCTTCTGACTTCTGACTGAAGAAGCAAAGACACCTAGAACAGGGACCTAGGATGGTGTCCGGTCCCGTTGTGCTGGCCCGTTGCACGGCAGCAGGGCTATATGTCACAAGGATCTGCACCCAGAGGGGCTCGAAAAACAGGAGAGAAAGGAGAATACTGAAAATATTTACTTGGTGCTCAAAAATAGCACACAGAAGTTTGGCCTAATATTATGATGTGTTAAAGCCAAAAAAATTTATTCTTAGAGGAATGTTTGGAATATAATCCTGTTCCTTTTTTAAAAGGTACTTAACGCTGCTGTATATTTGATTGAACTGCTGCAGTAATCAAACATTTTAATGTTGCTCCAAATCTTTTCAGCTTTCATTTTAGGAGAAAATAATCACGCAGAAAATATCTCCTGTTTCCTCTTAAACTCTCCCCCAAACCCTTTATTTTATTGCCTCGTGACACTGCCCACCTTTGGTGTGTAGCTCCTGCCTACTCTCCTGACATGTCGCACCAGCCCCCTCTCTCCTGGGTCTCTGCTGCCTCCCTCCTCCTGCACCCGCTGGTTTGATCCCGGGGGCTGCCTGCCTGCCCACCCGCCTGCCCACTCCTCGGCACCAGTGGACTCTACATCTTGGCGTGTGAGTGCCTCTGCATCTGCACCAGGGTAGTTGGAAATAGCGATTTTCATGCAGCCCAGGAAGGATGATTAATTGCCGCAGGGGGTACTGCTGCCCATTTCCTGTTAATTGGGAGCCCTGCAGAGAGCTGGGTGGTGGGGATCTGCCTCCTGGCAAGTGCCTGGGAGCTGCCGATGCAGAGCGGTTGCTGCTCTGGCAGCTGCCAGCTCCAGCCCCTGCAGCCCCGCTGCCTGCCCGGAGCTGGCCGCCCGCCCAGCGTGGGCTCAGTCATCTCCCTTGGCAGAGGTGGCCTGGTGTCTAACATTGGAGGTGCTGGCAGGAGCACCTGCAGGTGGATCCAGCCTCTTTCTCGTGCCTTTGGGAGCTGCTGCTCTCCAGCCCTGCTCCTGCCTGTGCAGATGCTTGCAGAGGTGTTTGTCAGCCCTCCTGTGGACAGCTACATGGTGACCACCACCAGCCCTGCCCCCTGTGTAGCAGGTTCACAACCTAGGCATCTCTGAGACATTACTGGGCATGATTGTGACCTCCAGTTTCCCAAGCTGGACATGTTTGTGGTTGGGAGCTGCCCAAAAGCTGATGAGGACTCGAGGTTTATATTTGGTTCCCCTTTTCAGGCTCCTTTGTTGCCTCCGCAGGTTGTCCACACCAGGTGGCTTGTGTCTGTCTCCCTTCTACCCAGCTTTAGGTGTTGACCCAGGGGATGCACATAGGAGGAAGCTTTATGGGCCTGGCATGGAGAAGTTGGCTTCACGCATGTTCCAAAGCCAGGACCAGTATGTCCCTTGCCTTTTTCCCCATGGAGGTGGACTTTCTCCATCTTATATGGCTAAGGCTGTTTGCTCAGGGAATTTGGGGTGAATAGTGGAGACAGTGGTTGCTTCACAGGTCTGGGGCTAGCAGGGCACTGAGGTGGGCACTGGAGTGTCAGGGCTGCACTTACAGCTTCAGTCTGCAGATGGGAGAGAACTTGCTCCAGCGTGGGCTCTCTGTGGGATCACAGCTCCCTTTGGGGCACATCCACCTGCCCTGCTATGGGGTACGATCTGCATCACCATGTTCTTCTCCAGGAGCTGAAGGGGAATCTCTTCCCTCTCCTTCCTCTCTGGCCTTGGTGTCTGCAGGCATTTTCCCACTCCCCTCTCACAACCACTGTTTGCATGGTGTATTTGATTATTTGATCCTTTATTAAATACCTTCTCATAGGGACACCGTCACTGATGGGCTCAGCTTTAGTCAGTGGCAGTCTGCCTTAGACCCAGCTGGCACTGGCAGTGCCCAGCAAGGGGACAGCTCCTGGTGTCTTCTCACAGAGGCCACCCCTGCAGCCCCTCCACAGCCAGCGCCAGCCCATGTAATCCTAATGAAACCTCTCTAAAAGCTCAGCCTTCTTACGCTTAAAAATGAATTAGTGGCTCGTGCATTAAGCCAGGCCAGGCTGTGTCAATCAAGCCTCGCACTAATGTGACTTCAACTCCCTTCCTGTGTAAAGGTGGCCTGTATGTATTCTCATCCCCACAGTCCCCATACTGCTGCGTGTGAAAATTCATAAAATATTTCTTCTAGGTCTGAGTGACGCAAACCAGGCACTCTCATCTCTGTTGGGATTTGAACCTCTGAGGTCATGGCCATGCCAGTGTTTGCTGGCTGTGGTGGCTGTGAGGTGTGCCGCAGCCATCAGGGCTCCTGTGGTTCCCCGGGCGCCGTGGTCAAGTGCCATCTCGCTGGCCATGCTGGGAGGAGGGACAGTGCTGGGGCCAGCGCTCTGGTTGCGTGCACGCAGCCAGCTCCCAGCAAGCAGCCAGGAGAAACACCTGCAGCCAAATGGAAGGAGAGGAACTGTTCCCACCATTCGCTGCCAGGACAGCAGAGTGCCTCCCGTTTCTCCAGCTGAAGGTTTAACCAAAAATTGTCCTCTGCAGATAAGGTCCCTGCAGGCTGTACAAGATGGGTTGTGGCTCCTGCATCCCTGTGCACTCTGGGGTCTTCAGGGGCCATGGAGGCATCAGGTCTTCCTCAAACACCCCCGCCCCAAATCCTCCCCCAAAACACCAGCCCCCAGCTGATCTGGCTTGCTTAGACCCGACTCGCTGGGTGCTGGCTGTGTGTGTGCCTGCTGTTGATGGGCTGTGGCACCCCCTCCTCAGGCAGCTGATTCCATGGATGCCAACCCCAG
This sequence comes from Thinocorus orbignyianus, assembly GCA_013400375.1. NCBI lineage: Eukaryota > Metazoa > Chordata > Aves > Ciconiiformes > Thinocoridae > Thinocorus > Thinocorus orbignyianus. The sequence goes on along the minus strand of VXBW01007287.1, from coordinate 113,161 downwards.
GTTTTGTTTCTTCAGCTGAAGCAGAGCTGCAGGGAAAGGGCCCTGCGGCTTTTCAAGGTAATTAGCTAGGCAGGGATAAATCCCAGGTTGTTAGGGCAGGGCTGATGGAGCAAGCAACTGGGAAGTGAAATACCAGGGAAAAGTGCTGCCATGACCTGGAACAGTTGCTGCTTATGAGCTAGAGATTATTCAGAAGGAGAAAATAATCCTGTAGACCTGTCAGATGGCTTCTTCCTCAGCAATTTGTCGCTTAATTATCAGGGCTTAGATGCCCTAGGGTGCTCACCTGGTGCACGTTGCAGATGCTCGGTGGCTCTGTGTGCACAGGGTGGGATGGAGGTGTGAGCACGCACCCTAGTCGTGTCTATACCTTGGACACCCCCTCGCTCCTTTGGGGCACCCAGCCTGCTGGGACTGTCCTAGCCTGTGACTGGGGTTGGTTTCGTGGGATGTGGCACTGCTGAATATCTTTTCTTAGACATGAGACTTCCTGCACGCCGTGGCTGGATCATAGATGCAGTGCAATGAGTAGATTGTTGGGCTGTCCTTTCAGGGACTTGTCATAACATTAGCATGCTCCAGTTCCTTTCCTGTTGGCAATGGCTTGTCATGTTTGGACCAGTTTCCTCTAGAGACAGTGACATGAGGACACGTGGGCTTGGGAGGTGTTACCATAAATCCTGGCTTGTGACTGAGAGATTAGAAATGGGATTTGGGTTGATATTCCAGTCTCAGCAGCCTGAATATGTGATGTTTCCAAATGCTGGCTGATGGGAACAAGGAAATTAGTTGTTAATCTGTCACCCCAATAGCAACGCCTGCACTGTGTTAGTGACAGTGATGGTGGGTGGCTGTCTGGTCATCCCTGGCAAACCAGAGATAAGAGGCACCTTGCACAGCCCTTTTCTCTGCCCAGTCTCTCAGCCTGGGAGGCTTTTATTTTTTTACAGGCTTTCATTCAGTTTTATCTGTTTTTTCCTGGCTGAGGGCTTTGATCCAGGTCTCAGCTGGCAGATCCTTCCCTCTTGTCTCTTCTCTGCCAACAAGCACCAGAGCTCAGTGTCTTGCATTGCTTCTGGTGGCCACAGGGATGAGTAACCAACTCCTGGAACTTTTTTCAGTTTATTTCTCCAGTGAGTTGCTCTTGATTACTTGCTCATTGGACTTGGTGATCTCAGAAGTCCTTTCCAACCATGACGATTCTGTGACTTCTTGAAGGCCAGGCTTTCCCTGCTCCTGCCTATGCTTCCTCCATTGGAGGAAGAGGAAACCTTCCTCTCCTCCTCCTTGCTGGAGGGGAATTGCCAAAAACCTTACAGAGAGCCTGGAGCTTCATGAGCAGAGGTTGCTCTCTGTGAGTTCACTGCTGCCCTTGTGCTGACCTCTGCGTGTTCCTCTGCCAGTCTTGGGCTTAAAAGTGGTTTTCAGGCAAAGGCTGCGTTTGAGTTTGTGGTGTCTTGGTCTGTGATCTGCTGCAGCCTCTGATAACGTGGGAAGTGTTGATGTCCTGCACGGGTGGGTGTTAGGACAGTGCTGGCCACCTTGGAGAAAAGCAGTTCATCAGGGTGGTGCTTGTCTGGACTTTAATGGTCTGTGAGCTATATTTTGGAAAGTTACTTTTCTTCCTTCCCGCTTTTTAACTTTGGCGGAAACAAAAAGCTTACGGTGATGAAGTGGACCTCAAAATATATGCTCTTGTTCCCTGAGGGGGTGTGCACTGATGGAGCTGGGGGCAAGTGTCTGCTGGTGGTCACTGGCTCGGGGACTTTCATTTATTCTTTGCCAAGTGGAAATATTTCTGAACACAAGCCACTTATGATGGGTAGGTGCCTACAGCAGGTCAGGGGTGAACAGCAAGGAATTGTCTTCCCAGGATGGTGCTGGATGGTGCAGATTCTCTTTGACTCTGGTGATGGAGAGAGCAGAGGAAGAAACATGGGGTACGGTAATGGATTAGTTCATGTTTGAAAAGCTTTTGATAAGAAACAGTTGCTCACTTGGCAAGGTTGTCACTATAGGAACTCAGTCCTATTGGAGGGCCTTAAACAAAACCACAGGAGATCAGGAAGAGCCCTGGACATCACTTGGAAAGTCTGGATTAGCAAAGACTGACCCTCAGTAGAAGAGGATAAAGTGTGGGAACATTCTAGGATGACATGCACAGATCTGGGGTCCATGATGAGATGCACCCTCAGTGCTGAGGGAGCTGGCCAGCGTCATTGTGAGGCCACTCATAATTATCATTGAAAGCTGATGGTGATCAGGGAGGTGACAGCAGGAAAGCAAATGTCCCTCATGTCTTCAGGAAGGGCCTGGGGAAGCATCAAGGGATCTCCAGGCCAGTCAGCCTCCTCATGGTGCCTGGGAGGGAGTACCTAATCCTGGAAACTATTTCCAGGCACATGAAGGACAAGAAGGTGATCTGGAGCACAGGTTTACAAATGGAAGATCACACCTGACCAACCTGATAGTTTCTAAGATGTCTGGCTTGGTGGGTGTGGGTAGAACAGCAAGTTGTGTTTGTCTTGGCTTAGCGAGACTTTTGACACTGTCTCCCCGTGGACAAAGTATGGTTTAGGTAAGGGGGAGTGAGGTGAATTGCCATTTGGCTGAGCTGCTGGGCTCATGGTGGTGATCACCACAAACATCTGGTGGGAGGGTGTGAAGAAGACAGAGGCAGACTCAACCACAGGGCTGGAAAAAGCAGCTGTTTCATGCATGCAAGTGCTTTTGATATCTGACATGGAAACAGCCAGCTTTGACATGAAATGCAAGCTGAGAGCAGTTGTCCCTGAGTTGCATTGGATACAGATCAGCAGAGCCACCCATGGGGAGGTGCCTGTGGTTCACAGGGTGAGCACAGCATGGGGTGGGGATGAGCTGAGTCCTCCTTGCAGAAGGGGAGAAGAGCCACTCATGGCTGTGGGATGCAGGGGAGGGAGTGGGGAAGAGAGGTGATACTGTGCTGTCAGCTCAGTGTCATGGCCAGGGTGCTATCCCGATACTCGAGGGACAGATATGAGCAGGCTGGTTGATTTGGGAGAAGTGTCCTCTACCCCTCAGGCAGGGGGTGTTTTTGCCCTCTGCTGGGCTCTGCCTGGGCTGTGGTGAAGCTGAGTAGTCACTTCCATGGTGCACGTGGGTGCAGATCCTCCCTTGGCTTGCTCAACTGCCGCTCCGCACAGGCTGGACTTTCCCAGTGGAATCATGGACTCACAGAGTTTTGGGTTGGAAAGGCCCTTCAAAGATCACCCAGCCCAACCCCCTCCACCATGGGGGCAGGTTGCCCAAAGCTCCATCCAACCTGACCTTGAACACTTCCAGTGATGGGGATCTAGTGAGTGGCAACCAGATGTGTGCGGCCGAGGGAGGTTTCAGTTTGGTGTTGAAATCGTGGGTCGCACAGGGCTCCCCATCAGAGTCTGAGAGGTGCTGGATGTCTTGGCTTGGGCACCTCACTTTCCTGGGCGGGCTTGTTGTGCTTGTTATTCAATGAGGACTGACTTTGGGTACGTTGTGGGATCTCGTTGCCAATGCCACTTGTGTCCCCAGAAAAGGAGCGCCAGGTGGAAGTGCTCCAGGAGAGCAAGGAGTGACACTAGATGCATTTGGGATGGAAACTGGTGCGGTGGTCCACAGCACGCCTGCACCCATGTGAGAAAAGCTGTTGTGTGTGTCCCAGGTGTCACCCTAAACAGGGCTTGACTGAAGATTGGCTTGGAGTAAGCATGTGATGGGAATGCTGTGATGGTCACGGCCAAGGAACATCCCTGTCTCTTTTGGCTCTGTTTCTTATAATGGGAGATGGGACCATGAGTTACTTTAGCACAGAGCTGGAGATGACCAGATGAGCAGCTCCTGCCTCCCACTGCTCAGAGGCTCCTGAAATGTGGGTCCAGACAGGCAGGTGACGTTACTGGAGAGACTGAGACTAAGCCCCACATGGCAGCTGTGTCAGACCACAGTGCAGGCAGGCAAGGACTTAAAATCAGAGACTTGTCAGCTACAGGTAGGACACCAACTCCCCTTAAAAATCCCAGTCTGAGGTCCCAGTTTAATGAGCAGATTGAGGGGAATGGTGTATGGGAAAGACCCTGGACGTGGGAGTGGGGTGTGAGGGTGTCTGGACTCGTGTGCAGATGAGGTGGCAGAACGTGAGTATCAAAGGGGTTGGAGGATGGAGAATCTCAGTGTAGTCACTGGGGGACTTTTATTCTTACAGCATTTCTACCATTCAGGAAATCTACTGAGTTACAGCATCAAATTAAGCAAAAAAGAAAACTCCTCTGACAAAAGAAACTGCAAATATCAGCGGAATCAGATGGCGGTGGAGAACCTGCGCATTGCAGGCAGATGCTGATGCAGATAAATGGGAAGCAAAGTGATGATGAGCTACAGCATCACAGCAGAAACACCCTCAACCTGAGACCTTTGGGTTTTGGGAGATCTTTATTTTGCATTATGTTGGGGAAATGGGAAAAATTACTGGTGTTTCAGGCAGAATAGCTGCGGAGGCCCTAGCCGGGCAGCACTAGGTTTGACTGTTCTCGGGGGAGAGCAAGGCTTGTGCAGGGCTCTGGTGATTTCCTTTGGTGGCATTTTTCCTCCTATGACCCTAGAGACCTGCCTGCCAATCTTGCCTCAGTTTGTGTGGGTCCACAGGAGAATCCTGTTTCCTGAGGACAGGCAGCATAAATCTTGAGCTTGCTCTTAATGCCAGCAGAACCTTCTTAATAGGTTAAGTTTCTTGCAGTCTTCTGGCACTGTTAATGAGTTTCCAGGCCCCACAGAGGAGGAGCAGAACTGTATATTCCTAACTGAGTTATCAGATTATTAGCAAAAATTCAAATAAAAGAGCTGCTTTGGTTGCAAGTTAAAAAAAAAGTGCTGCCTGGAGAAGCACTCTGTTGTGAGCACCACGTGATGGATAATGGAGAATCAGGCAAGGCCAAATAATTGTCAGGAAAAGAAGATAAAATGCAGCTGGGATCTGGCCTCCTCTGATTTCTGGCCTGAGGCTCTCCCATGAAGGATTTTTCTTCTTAATCGTGTGAAGCTGTAGATGTTAGAAGCATTTATTGAGTCACTCCATGAGCGTACCCTGCTGGTAGAAGAGCTCACAAAGAGTTAATGGATGATTAATTAGCTTTGAGGTAAATAATTAATCAACTGGTGTAGAATCCAGCAGGTCAGAACTTGGCTTTTGATCTGTAAATACTGATGTGTGCACAGTTGAAGACCATCTTGTGCAGATACTATTTATTAGTAGCCGCCAGCCCTTCATGAACCACTTATTTGTGCCTTTTTAATAAGAAGACTGGTCCAGCATCCACTGCTCAGATAGCTGCCAGACGTCATGGCTGTGAGGGGTGCTTAGGTAGTAGCAGTTTGACCTCTAAATCTAGAATAACTCTACATGGGAAGGGAAGTACAGCTCCTATCGCATTTACAAGCAAGGAACAGAGGAGATGAAGACCTCCATGGTGACCCCATGCTGGTGGCAGTGCCTGGAGGCAGCTGGTGGAAATGGGAGCAAGATGTCTGTGGTGCTGGCTGTTGAGCAACTTGGTTGTCAGCAAGAGGAGAAACCTTTTATTGTAGACAATGTGAAAGCTGCAAGGATGAGCGCAGGATGAGTGAGAATTCCAGTTATTTGTTAATTTGCATTATTCCACTGTTTTCTTTATAGCAGGGGATCCCTGTTCCGTGTTCATGGCCTTAGAGAAAGCTCTGTCCCTCTGGTAAAACATGCACATTCCCTCTTTCGGCCAGGTACAAACGTAGCCTGCTCATGGAAGGCTTTCTAAGTGCCCAGTTGTCCTTAGAGCCTTTCTCTTTTCCCCATGTGCCTAGTCAGAGCTGGAGGCCTTCAGGAGATGCATAGATCATTTCCTGTAGTGGTTGCTGCCTGGACATGGCTGTTGTACGTTGTCTCTCCTTCCCACCACCCAGTGTGCTGGTGCGCCAGAAAGCTAGAAGGCTGTCTCATGGGGGATCCCATCTGGCAGTTTTGCAGGGGTTGGTTGTTGTTGTGCTTGGGAAAATGTGCCACCATCTCTACATGGAGGATCCACCCTGTGGGCACGCTTACCTGTTTACTGACCCCATCTGAGACAGGTCAGATCTGAGATGTTCATTTGAATGCCCTTGGTGGTGTTGTAGTCTGTTTTGTTGGAAACTATCTCCAGTAAAGCTATTGAGGGTGCGTTTGAGGGTGCTACAACCCAAAGACATCTTTGTTGGTGCTCTCGTAGCTGTCACCTCCTTGGCCCTGGTCTGAGACCGCTGGAAATCTTTCCCTGTTGAGTCTGGTCAAAAGTGGTGGGTACAAGTGCTGAAACTTCTTCCTCTGTCCCTCTAATCGCGGCCACCAAGAGAACAGCTCCTGAGGAAAGTTTTGGTGGAAAATAATCAAATCCTGACGTGCCCATGTGCAGGCTTGAGCCTGTGTCAGTTCCAGCCTTTCTCTAGTGCTGTGAGGTGAAACCATCACTCCTTCCAGGGTTGTGGTTGATGCTTTGAATATTGCTTGGCTTCTTACTGCAACAAGATAAACTTTAGAGTTGCATTAATATTTCAAAAATTGTAATAAACAGTTGGACCATTACAACTGGACAGGTTGTGTTGAAGGGTTTCAAGTTCACTGGTTTTATCTTCAGGTCTTACTTTCCACTTCAAAGAATTATTGGTCTTTAATCTCTTAGAATAAATGCCACCTTAAAAGATGTCATCATAAAAAGTCTCAGCAGAAAAAGGACTGAGTTCAAGAGGGACCTGACCTTTGAGAAGTCTCTGGAGCCCTGAGAGCAGCTGAAACATCTCAGTGTGCATTAACATTTGTCTAGAGCAACGAAGCAAAGATGGGAAGACACTGCAGTTTGTTTCTGTGGTTACTTCAATTAATCAGTGGATAGAAAACCACAAGTTTCTCCTAAAAAGTTTCTGTGTCAAAAGCAGAGCAGGGGTGGACTTGCTGGAAGGTTTTTTTTAATGCTTCCTTTGCCTTTGGCTTGTTGAAATGACTTGTGATGCTACCTTGCCCTTCCCGGCTGCAAGGCACTGCTGCTCCCAGGTGGCCAGGTCTTCTCTTTGAAGCTTTCCCATTGAAGAAATGAAGCTGAAGGTAGGAAGTTCTCTTAGTCAGCCAAAGCCACCAGTGATAAACAGTAGCTGCTGTAACCTCTGCCAGTCCTTTTCTTTCTTGTTCTTTTTTAGCATAGCAAGAAGATTTTGAGAAGAGGTGAGACTTGAAAGGCAGCTTCTTTCTATAGGAGGAATGGCAGAAAGAGCCAGATGCTAAATCTGCTCTCCAGATGCAGGCAGCAAAGCCCTGTCATTTCCTGGTGGAGAATGTCTTCCCTGTTGTACCTCAGCTTGGAAGGAGCACTGGAGTCTCTGCATCATTTTTTGTCACCCCACCTATTATTTTTTGATGAAAGACCGTTCCAAACCTCATGCTGATTGCCAGCTTTTTGGGGCCAATATCCTCCTGAGCACAGGGTCACCTGTAAAATCATTAGCCTATGGCAATGGTAGAAGATGATACTATGTGAGGGACATCCTAGGCTAAGGAGTGCACATTGCAAAGTGTTTGGAAATTGTGTGTGTAGTGACATTGTTACCATTGAGGATTTCAAGGTTTTGAATTATGAAGAAAAAAAAATAGCACATCCGTGGCTTTATAATGCCCTTCTTGCTGAGCAGGTTGGGTATGAGAGAGAAACTGGGATTTTTACATACAGGTATAGGGTTTTATAAGAGTGTAGCTGACTGACTCATGCATGCTCAACCCAAGTCAGAAATTAGGACACTTCTATGCAAGGCATGTTAACATCTCTTAAAAATGCTACAGCTATAAGAAGTGCTTTATTCTTGGCATCCATCTGGGTTCTTGCAGAGACAGCGCTTAGAGTGGGTAATGGCACCATGTGTGGATTATATGTGTGGATTATATATTTCACCATGACCAAAAGGAATCTGGAGCTCCCAGTCTGGAAGATAATTCTGTTCTTTGAGACTACTGCAAGGGCTTTTAATAGCTTATGGTGCTACAGCAAAGCAGCTTGGTGGGAAAGCAATTCGAAGAATGTAAGCAGAACATCACCCACCTTATTTTCCTCTAAGTTTTAAGAAGATCATGTTTATCAGTTTCAGTTATGCGGTGGTGGAGCCACCTCAACTAGAGCTGCTTTCAGGATTTAGCTGTGGAAAAATGCATAATTTTTGCTCTTATTGCAACTAACATGAAGCGATATGTAAATCCTCAATCATATTCTTTTTTTCCTTTGTCCTGTTGTCAGTTTTGTGTGAAAAAATACTGTATAAAAGGAGTCATCAGTGTATGGTATCATAGCTCCTTTTCCATGGTGGACCCACCTCTGTACTGGTGGAGCTTCTGCTCTCTCACTAGAGAAGTTCTGAGCTGCTTTTTGCAGTTGCCTAAAGTGAGGAAGCTAGTAGTTAACTTTGCTGCTAAAAGTCTTCCCATTGGGACCAGCCTCTACCCTTGTCTGAACACACTGCTGGTGAGAAGGTGGTGACCGATACGGATGAAGTGTCTGGGAATGCCATTCCATCAGCTGACTGGTTGTGGTCAGCAGAAAGATCGGAAAGAAATCCATATTTTTGTGATTGAAGTAATTTGGTACATGAAAAATCCACATTCTCTTGATAAAAACAGGCTTTTCTGAGCCCCCTGTGGTGTCCTCTTGCAGATGGCTGCTTCAGCACCCCTGGCAGTGGGGAGCACTGGTGCTGGCGCTCCATTTCTAGCGAGAGAACCATGATACTTGGCCATCAGGGTTGGTGTTCAGACAGTAACCTCTCTTCCCAAACTTTGCTTTCAGTAAGAGGCTGAATGACATGAAGGCACTAACTTCTGAACTGTCTGGGTCTGTTTAAAGGGTGACCTGGAGTTTTAGACAGCAATTCTGTCTTGGTGGGACCTGGGACTTGGAAACCTTTCCAGGTTACTTGTCGCTGGGTGTCATAACTAATGTCACTGAATGAATGCGAATGCTAAATCCATCCCTCTTTGCATACAGGCGAAAGCATGCCCAGAAGGGGTGCAGAGCACCAGCCTGGGCCTGGCTGCCAGCTCTCAGCTCTTGCCCCCAGGCTCGGTTCCTGGTAGCCAGAGGTGCTCTCTACTCTGACCCTCCAAAGGGACAGACTCTGCAGGCTCCTTGTCTTTCTACCGAGCTGCTCTGCTCCTGTGCAGGCTCATCCTGTGCCTGCCCAGGCTGGGATGTGCAGAGTGCTGCTGGCAGGAGCAATGGGAGGGGGGTTGGGGCATTGGTTTCCACCCCTGGGGTGGTTCCACGGCCTCCTTCAGGAAGGTGTTTGGGGGGGGCATCCCAAACCCCAAGCTGGAGCGGGCTGGAAGCCAATCTGCCCTCATCTCAAGCAGCCTGTGCGGCCAGAACGTGATACCCGTGGGCCACGGGATGAGTCTGCTGGCAGCAACATTCGCCTACCCTGTCCACTGCTACCATGAGCATCCATCCGGGAGCTTCGGCTCCTGCATCCCTCCTCGCCTCCCACTTCTTCTTGCTGCCCGTGTAGGAGCCCTGCCCTCAGCAGGGACCACACAGCGGGTGAACGAAAATAGCTCCTGCAGAAGCTCTTGAAATGTCAAGAGCGAGCAGGCAAAGCGTGAGCACGGTGATGACAATCCAGTGTCACGTGTGCAGTTGGGGTTCGTGCCCTCCACGGTCGCATGGGGTTGTGGCACATTCCAGGGGTTTGTTAAAATGGTGTTAGAGCATGGCTCAGAGCAAGCACCAGGAAAGCGCTACAGACAAGCTGCTGCAAAGCTGTCCACCCTTGCTGGCAGAGGAAGGGCCACCCCTGTGAGCTGTGTCGTCCCCTCCCCTACCTTGCGCTGGGTAGGTCTGTGGTAGGTCAAAAGCAGGAAAGGCTGAAATCCTCTCGTGCCAAAGGAGTTGGTCAAGTGATGTGTTCTTCATGAAAGAGACGGGGCCCCAATTGGTGGAGGTTCCTGTCATCCCGAGTGCAGATTTGATGCTCAGTTTGGTCAAGAGCATGTGAGATTTGGATCAGAGAAGACCTCTTGAGGACACAAATCTTCATTGTCAAGAAGACCGGGTGCAGTGATGGGTAGTGTCTGGTCATCAGGACAATTTTGGAAGCAATTATTAGATACTGAGATAAAATCATAGAATGGTCTAGGTTGGAAAGGACTGTTCAGATCATGAAATTCAATCACCAACCTAACACTGACAAAAATCATCACTAAACCATGTCCCTCAGCAGCACATCTGCCCGTCTTTTCGTGGATTTGGAAGGGATCTTAGAGATCATCAAGTTGCAACCCCCCTGCCCTGAGCAGGGACACCTCCCACCACACCAGGTTGCTCCAAGCCCCATCCAGCCTGGCCTTGAACCCCTCCAGGGATGGGGCAGCCACAGCTTCTCTGGGCAACCTGGGCCAGGGTCTCACCACCCTCACAGCAAAGAAGTTCTTTCTAGTATCTAGTCTAAATGTCCCTTCTTTCAGTTTAAAACCATTACACCTCAACCATCCACAACGCCCAGAGAAGCTGTGGATGCCCCATCCCTGGAAGTGTTTAAGGCCAGGCTGGATGGGGCTTTGAGCAACCTGCTCTAGGGAGAGGTGTCCCTGCCCATGGCAGGGGGGTTGGAACTTGATGATCTTTAAGGTTCCTTCCAACTCTAACCGTTCTATGATTCTATTGCTCCACTCCCTGACCAAGGGTCCCTCTCCAGCTCTCCTGGAGCTCCCTTCAGATCCCGGAAGGCTGCTTTAAGGTCTCCCCGGAGCTTTCTCTTCTCCAGGCTGAGCAACCCCAGCTCTCCAGGGATGATGATTCCACCGCTTCCCTGGGCAGCCTCTTCCAATGTTGATAACCCTTTCAGCGTAGAAATTTTTCCTAATACCCAATCTAAACTTCCCCTGCCATTACTTGAGGCCATTTCAGAGAATCACAGAATTTTCACGGTTGGAAAGGACCTCTGAGATCACCAGGTCCAACTACGCACAGAAAAAACTCCTACAATCTCAGCCATTAGAGCATGACCTGAAGTGCCACATCTACACCTTTCTTAAATACCTCCAGGGATGGTGACTCCATCACCTCCCTGGGCAGGCCCTTCCAGTGCCTGACCACTCTTTCAGTAAAGTCATTCTTCCTAATATCTAATCTGACCCTTCTCTGCCCCTGCTTCAGACCCTTTGTTCTGGTCCTGTCATGATTCCTTTGGGAGAAGAGGCTACCACCCACCTCTCTGCAACCTCCTTTCATTTCCTCTTGTTCTATCAAGTATGTCCTTCTCTGACCATTGCACACAGGTGTATCTTCTGCAGTGCAGCATTTGAGTGCAGTCCTTGTCCCAGCTCCAGGCTGGCAGTCCTGTGACCTGGCTGAGGCTGCTGTGGGAAACCCCTATATCATCCTTTGACCCCAGGAGAGCACTGAGCAGGGGATTATCTATCCACAGGCTGCAAGAAGGAGGCAAGCGAAGCATTACTGGACACCAACCACTTCTAGAAAACTGGATTTGCTAGGTCTTTTGCTGAGATTAGGTAGCATTCAGACTGCTGTGTGTCTGGGCATCATTTCCATGGGCCAGAACACACATTCTGTGATTAGGCGGCATCTCGGGTGAAATCTTGCTTTGTGGCCTCTGTGGCACATCCTTGTCAGGGAAATATGGATGCACTGTTGGGACACGGGGTCAATGCTGTGTTCAGAGGTGGGATTGCAGTGCCCTTCTGCCTGCACTGCCCATCCTCAGCATGGTTCTGCATTGAGCTCCAGGAGGCAGCTGTCTACCTGAGTCCTGCTATGATCTGCTGTTTCCAGGAAAAAAAATGCTTATGAACCATACAGGTGTTGTCCTGCCATCAGCTGCTGCCTTCTTTGCTGGTGCTCATGTCACCTCCCAGCATACAAGTGCATACAAGGTTCTGGAGTTGTATTTGGCCGTTAAATTGTTGCTCTCCTTAGAACCAGCTGAGATTTGTTCCTTTTCAGTATCTCTGTAATTGATTTTTTAGCCTGGTTTTGTGATTAGTCAAGCGTGTCTTTAAATCAGATATGTGAAGCGAGCACAGCTCTTCTGTGCCCCCTCTGTGAGCCAGTGAGTGGATTTTCCTCCAGCTTGTAACCTCTTAATGAAAATACTGAATTGAACTCGACCCAGGAGTGACCCCTGCATGGGACTCATTCATCGTTTTTCCTCGCTCCAACCATGAATCTTTAATCATCTGGTCCCTGTGTCCAGCCTGGTGGCGCGGGTTTGATATACCCTTACGTCCCTGCTTAGCCCCTGGCTGCAGCAAGCTGCAGGAAGACCAAAGATACACTCTCCTTGCTGCTTTTCCTTCCTCGCACATTTTGCTTTGATTAAAACCTTCACCCCTCCTGGACATAATTTTGTGTCTGAGCTCTGTTACACCAGCAGCAGTGCCTTTTTCACACCTGCAGTAGCTGGAGGTTTCTGCTGCGATTTCCAAGCATCACCTGTGTGTACTGAAGCTGTTGTTCACTGAGTGTTAGAGTTGGGCTTTGCTCTCTTGGAGGAAAACCTTTCTGGCCCTGTGAGAGCAGCTGCAGAGCTGCGTGTGTGTCTTGATGCAAAGTGTGGACAAGGACCGTGTGTTCTGTTTGTGGAGCAGTGCCATACCAGCATGTGAGTGCTTTGGACTTGGACCAAGGGTCCAGAAATGTGGAGCAGGATAGCTTTGGAAAAAGAAGTTGATGGGGGAACCATCAAGAAACCTCCTCTGAGGACAGGGTGAGAGAGCAGGGGCTGTTCAGCCTGGAGAAGAGAAGGTTCCAGGGAGACCTTAGGTCAGCCTTCCAGGATCTGAAGGGAGCTCCAGGAGAGCTGGAGAGGGACTCTTACTCAGGGAGTGGAGTGACAGGACAAGGGATAATGATTTTAAATTGGAAGAGGGGAGATTTAGATTAGATATTGGAAAGAAGTTCTTTGCTGTCACAGTGGTGGTGAGACCCTGGAACAGGTTGCCCAGAGAAGCTGTGGCTGCCCCATCCCTGGAGGGGTTCAAGGCCAGGCTGGATGGGGTTTGGAGCAACCTGGTGTGGTGGGAGGTGTCCCTGCCCAGGGAAGGGGGTTGGGACTGGATGATCTTTAAGATCCCTTCCAACTCTAATGATTCTATGAAAAGCCTCTGTCTATTAGGCCTTGGTGAGGAGGTGAGTGTACAGGGTGGGGGACACCCCCATGACTTGGGACTGAGCATCCCCATAGACCTTTGGAAGATGCCCCCAGTATGAGATTTCCCCAAGATTCCCCTTGCACAGAAAAAGAAAACCTGCTGTCTGAAAGGTAGAAATACCACCCTGCAGGGAAAGGGACATCCTTTTCACACAAACTGGGGAGAAGGGCTCCCATGGCCATGTCAGGGTGATGAGGTCCTGGAGAGGGTGAGCCTTGGGCAATGCTCTTGGACAAGGACGTTCTGCCAGACCCATGGGGTTGCCCAGCCGCTGGGCACTGGGGAGGCGCAGCAGGGACTGTGCCTGTGGCCTCGCTTGCGCAGTAGTTAAATTTTAAAGAGATTTTTTTTAAGTATGCAAATGATTAGGCGGGTAGTGGTGGTTGGCCAGCCAGCTGACAACAGCAGGTGCTTGGGGCAAAGTGTGAAGGCTGGCAGAGAGAGACTGCTGCCGAGCTTGGTAATTAGCTAAGACTGAGCAGCGCTGTGAATGAGGAAGGCAAATCCTAGCAAAGAAAGGAATCTGGAGAGTCAAGTGGCAGGGGAGGGTGAATTCCAGCACACGGAGAGGGAGAGGCTGGGGAAGCCGTAATTAAGGGAGATGGATGGCGGAAGCAAGATGAGTCCAAAATAGCGGAGCGGGGAGAGCTTTGGAGGAGGGATGCTGAGATGTGGGACTAGGAGGGAAGGGGTGAGCCGTTGCTGAGGGCGAAGTGTGGGGGGCACTGTGAGACAGTACGCTAAAAGATTTCCTACGCAAGAGCTGAGGAGGGGGGATGAGCACTTGGCAGTTCGTCAGTGCAATCCCAGACCTATTTTCCCCCTCCTTTCTTTTCCACCTGAATGCATCCCTGTGGTGTTTTCCAGTATTTTTGTAGGGGATCTGTTAATTTCTCTTTGCTCAATCTGTGTTTTTTTCATCTTCCTTGTTAAAGACAAGTTGGTTTTCCTCCCTTCCTCCCAGTATTCCTTGTATATCCATTTTTATTTCAAGCATTTAAGGATAACTTGCCATCCTCCGAGGGGCACTGAACAAGGACAATGTGGGAAATTTGGAGTGGTGAAGCAGGGAGCAAGCAAGGTTTGCTGGTCACTGCGGTCCGCTTGCTTTTGGGATTCCCTGTTGCCCCCTCCCTCAGAGAGGAGATTTTTCCCCTCCGATGAATTAATGAGCACCATGGAAAAGGAAGCTGGTGACATGCCGGTGACGCTGGCGGCTGACGTTGCACAGGGAGGAGTGGGAGGCTGGAGCGAACGTGCCGGGAAGCACATCGGCACTGCCGGCCATGGCGCACAGCTCCTGGCACTGCCTGTGGCTGCCAGGGCAGGAGGAGGCCAGGAAGAGCTCACAAGCAGCAGCACCTGGAGGGATGCAGGGACTGGTCACTGGGAAGATGCTGGGGAGAGCAGGGTGACACTGGCAGGACTGGTCAGAGGCTGCCGATGTGCTCGCCTCGTGTGGGGAGGGAGGTCTCCAGCCAACAACAGGTGCAATTTTGTGCTCCTGAGCTGGATTGGAGGGGAGGTGCCTTGTCAGGAGCAATTAAGTTCTGGCTTCTGTAAATTCACAAACAGAAGAGCTCGACAGCGAGGCAGCCTCATGGAAGAGGGCTCAGCCTTAGCATCTGACGTGAGAGCATTGCGCTGGCCTGCTTTTATGTTTGGAACCATGGGTGCAGGCGAGGATGGGTGGACCAAACCTTGCCTTGCCACTGCAGTCCCCATCTTGCCCCAACAGTGGCCCTGGGTGCCACCAGCCTCAGTACTGGAATGAAACCTGTTCTCAAAGTCAGGGAGAGCTGGCTTTACCTTGGAGGGCCTTTGGAAGGGGCTTGGCAGAGCTGCCAGCCACAGGGGCTCTGCAGCGCAAGCCAGTGCTGTCCCTGCCAGGGGCTTGGAAAGATTTGGGTTAGACTTAGGGAAGAAATGTTGTGCTGTGCGAGTGGTGAGACACTGTCCAGGCTGCTTCATCCCTGGAGGGGTTGAAGGCCAGGTTGGACAGGGCTTTGAGTAACCTGGTCTGGTGGGGAATGTCCCAAATGGGGTTGGAGCAGATTGTCTTTGAAAGTCCCTTCAAACCAAACGACTCTCTCAGTCCATGATCCTATGAAAAGATACTTGTGCAAGTGCTCAGTCCTGTGAGGTGCCTTTTTTCTCCTCTGACATGTCCTATCTTTTTGCTACTGCCTCTTTAGTGACACTATGATCGGGGCTGCTGCTGAAACCTCATGATGACCAAAGCCCATTTCTCTTTTTATTAAATGCATTACAGTGATTGCTTGTGGGCTGTGATTTACGGAGATGCAGTGGGCTGCCGTGCAGCAGGTGGTACTTGGGGACCTTCCCAGCCCTCCTGTGCCCAAAGCCATCTGCTCTGACACCCAACAGAGCTGCAGGTTGCAGTGACTGGTTTACCTGGACAGTGTGTTGACCTAGCAAACCTTCTGGTGGGGAACTCCACCTTCTGGTGGAGATGGCCACTGCCCTGCACAGGGCCCAGGGTGGGGACAATGGGGAAAGTCAGGGGTGGAGGAGGCTGGGACCCACAAGGGCAGAACAACCAGCCAGTCAGCCTGGGAATGGGCCATGAGCAGCACAGATTTTCATGCTCCATTTGGATCTCCCAAATTTACAGGACAACATACTGTAAAATAGATTTTATTTTATAACCTCATTCAGAAGGAAGGCAAACAAGACAAACAAGGGCTCAGTACCCTTTGCATAGACTAGTTCACGAATCCATCACTTAATTAATGAAGTTTCTAACTCAAAAGTTCTCTCATTCATAACTTCAAAGTCATAACTTGAAACTTGTAACTCACGCATCTATCAGCAAAGCAGTTACCTAGCAGAGGGTAAGAGTGCTTGTCTTGTCTCCTGCATCACGCTGCAGGTGTCCCCTGTATCACACTGAGAAGCGCAAAAGCCACAGCAGCCCAGCTACTCTTGGGTCTGCTTAAAAAGCTTACTTGGGTAAGCTGGTGTGGTTATACCTTTCAGCCTGGATGTTTGATCTATACCATTTCCATGGGTAAGTGGATTCTGAAGAAACCACCAGACAACCCATACACAAGGATGGTGGCTGCAGGAGACAGCCAGCTGCGGGTGGCAGTGTCTGCAGAATGACCTTTGGCCCTTTCCAGCCACCGTGTCCTGACTGTGTGTTGTCCTCACTGGGACCTAATGGTGCTGGTCCCAGCATCTTAGCCAGAATCCAAGCGGGAGTTGACTGGGCAGTCACACAGTTCCCTGCACTTCGATCTGTGTTTGAAAATATAAACCAGGTCATATTTTTAAAGAAAAAAATGCTGGATTGGGAAGCAGAAGTGTCTGAACTCTCCAGTGAGTGCTTTCTGGGGCGTCGCTTTGCACA
Organism: Thinocorus orbignyianus; assembly: GCA_013400375.1. Taxonomy (NCBI): domain Eukaryota; kingdom Metazoa; phylum Chordata; class Aves; order Ciconiiformes; family Thinocoridae; genus Thinocorus; species Thinocorus orbignyianus. The sequence goes on along the minus strand of VXBW01007287.1, from coordinate 96,563 downwards.
TGCTACTTTGGGTACCAAATAACAATATCTTGAAGAGCACTCTCTTGCAGTTGAAGCTCCAGGTGGTAGGACTTCTTTGGCTCATTTTTTTCCACCAGTGCTAGAAAAAGACTTCTTTGCGGCTAGAGGTAGTACTTGGTCTTTATCATGGAAATGTGTGACTTCAAAAATAACCTTTCCACAATTCCCTGGCTGGCTGCCTTTCTGCATGAAGCCATGTTTCTCTTTGTCCAAATGGGGTCACTGTATGTGATCTGCATCACTTTGTGCATGGGGTGAAGGACTTCCCCCCTCCTGTGGACCTAGTTACTCAATCAGGCCCTGCTTCTCCTGCTTTCTTCTGCTCAATGGCCAGTGCCCCTCTTTGGCACAGTTTGGACTCACTCTTTCATCCTGAATAATTTACATACTGCATTTGGGGTACATCTGCTTTTGGGAAGAGCCGTGGTGTGTCCTGGGTCAAATAGCTGCTGGCCCCGTGATGGGTCATGCAGAAGTGTGCTCTGTTGGTGAACCTGTGGGACCTTCTCTATGGAAGCCCTCTGCTCCCAGCAAAGCTGTTCCTGACCCTGTGCAAGGGGAGAACTCCACCAGACAGGCTAGGGAAGGTGTCCAATGTAGGTCCTGATGTAGGCTTTGTTAGGTGGTAGATATCTTGCAGCAAGCAAGCTTTGAGACAGCCTGTTTTCTCTTGGGTCTCATGTCCACTTTCTTACAGCTTCTGGCATGTGTGGTCTTGCAGAGTGCCATCTGAGGTGGCCTGGGATGGCTGGTGGCCCTCTAGAGCTCTGCCTCCTGCTCTAGGCTCTGGAGTTTGGAGAGATCCAAAACTATTTTTTTATTTCATTTTATTTTTTAACTCAGTCTGATGCACCTGGCTTCTAGAAAAGGGTCAGATAAATGAGTACTATTCCTGGCCCGAGGAGAAAGCAGCGTCGGATGTGGTGCTGAGGGTGCTGGGGAGCATGTCTGGGTCAGCGTTCATCACAGCTTACTTGAGGGTGGCTCAGAGCCAGCCTCCTGAAGAAGATGAGGATAAAAAGGAAAGGATGGGTGAAGATGCTGTAGTGTACGACCAGAGTGCTAGCAATAAAGTTACCAAGGCATGTGAATCTCATGAAGTTCAGCCAGACCAAGTGCAAGGTCCTGCACCTGGGTGAAGGCATTCTCCAGTACCAGAACAGACTGGGGAAGGAATGGATGGATGGATGGATGGATGGAGCACCCTGTGGAGAAGGAGTGGAGGATACTGGTCGGTGACAAAGGGGACACAAGCCAGCAACGTGCACTTGCTGCCCAGAAAGCCAAGCGTCTCCTGGGCTCCATTCCCAGCAGCATGGCCAGCAGGGCGAGGGAGGGGATGCTCCCCCTCTGCTCCGCTCTCCTCACACCCCCCTGCAGCGCTGCCTCCAGCTCCGGGCTCCCCAGCACAAGGCAGACAGGGACCTGGCAGAGCCGGTTCACAAGAGGCCACCAGCATGGTCCCAGGGCTGGGACACCTCTGCTGTGGACAAAGCCAGAGAGAGTTGGGCTTGTGCAGCCTGGAGAAGAGACGGCTCCGCGGAGACCTTCCTGCGGCCGCTCAGCTCTTCAAGGGGCTTCTAGGAAAGAGGGAGAGAGACTTTTCACCAGGGCCTGCAGGGACAGGACAAGGGGCAGCGCTTTTAGACTGAACGGGGCTGGGCTCAGGTTGGACACTGGGAAGAAATGTTGTACCCTGAGGGGGGTGAGACCCTGGCCCAGGCTGCCCAGAGAAGCTGTGGCTGTCCCTGTATTCAAGTGTTCAGGTGCTCAAGGCCACTCAAGGCCAGGCTGGATGGGGCTCTGAGCAGCCTGCTGTGGTGGGAGGTGTCCCTGCCCAGGACAGGGGATTGGAACTTGGTGATCTTTAAGGTCCCTTCCAACTCTAACAAGTCTAGGATCCTATGATTAAAGCATAGGACAAAAAGGATATTTTTTCGTTGTCTCAGACATCTGTATTACAGGACTAATTTAGAAACCAGAGAACTGCACTTGCTCATTTGTCACAAATTCAGTCTGGTTTGTATTACTCAGACCGAGAGAAAAGGTTTGCATCGCTGGATTGTGAAATACCTTTGTCACAGCCTGGGGGGATGAACCCTGGTGCAACAGTGATGCTGGTGTTCAGGTCTCAGCACTAGGGCTCCCTGGGCATCAGCACAACGGCCGGGAGGTTGGTAGGAATGAGGAGCAAACCCTCCCGTCACGCAGATGTGCTGCACTCATGCTGAAGAGCCTCAGTCTGCTCTTGTCTCAGCAGAGAAAGGGGAAACAACTCCAAGGTGAAAAGAGAGAAACTTTGGTGCAGATGATCATGACTTGCTCCTTTATATCACGTGCGCACAGAGCGTCTTTAAAGTGCTGTCTTCTCACTGCATCCTTCTGCCTTTCTTGCCACTTCTCTGGAACTCCTACTTCTGGAGTTTTATTTGCCATTGATTTACTCTCGTCTCCGTTCTCCCATATTTGGTGGGGAAGCAGAGAATATTTTTCCACCTTTTCCCGGTGGTACACAAGCTGGAGGTGGGTGTTTCAGGGCGCTGGAGAAGCCATCAAGCACCAGCTCTGAATTTTTTGTGATGCTCTTAGAAGAAGTGCAGATAACTTTCAGCCATTTTGGTGCATTAGTAGCAGAAAAAGGGAGAATGATGCAGAAAGGACAGAAACATATAGGAAATGCTTTTTTTGTGTGTTTGAGAAAACACCTGATCTAGCTTATCGTGGCTAAATTCTTACGTTCCAACAGTAATTTTGGTTATTTCTGAACAGTCAGTACCAAAAATAGGTGCTGCTGGATCTAGTCTACCTGAAGTTATTGATCGGGAAGTTTTCCAAGAGCTGAGTAAGATGGTGCCTCTGCCATTAGTGTTGATTTCCAATAAGTCTCTGCATACCTGATGGGCATCAGGAGCTCGGGAGGTAGCACAGCCTCAGTTTTTTAAAGAAAGAGAGAGGGAATGAGCTGGGTAATTATTGACTGATTAACCCAGCCTTGCTCCTGGGCAAAATAATGGAGTATTTGAAGTGGAATTCAATCAAGAGAATTAAAGGAGGGTAAGATAATTAATGTAAAAATAGATCTGAACAGATTTAGTTGGTACCTCTGCCTGCTGCGTGCCTGTGGGAGGGCTGGGTGAGCCCCAGCACCGACGTTTCCCTGCAGATCCTGTGGCCCTGAGCAAGATGGCAGCGGGCGGTGAAGGGACAGGGCACAGTTCGCAATGGCGTTTGGTGTCACCCTGGAGCAAATGGGGGTGCGTGGAGGGGCTCAGACGGGAGCCTTGGGCAGGACGGGCAGGACGGGAGGAGGCCGTGGAAAGGGAGGGAGCAGTTTGCTCGTCAGCAATTGCTTCCAGAGAGGTGGGTGCCCCAAAACCTTGCGGGTGATGTTGTAAAAGAGCAGGAGTTGGAGATCTCTGACATTTGCCGCTGGTGGGAGCAACCATCCAAAGCTGTTCGTTCACGTCAATGTTGCTGCCTTAACTGGGTGGCCCTTGTGGAGGCAGCTCTGTCACGGGCCAGGACGAGTCCCCGGGGCCATGTAGCACCCACCAGGTGGGTCCTGTGCCTTCATCGGGCCTGTTACCTTCTCTGAGACATGTTTTAGAGGGACCTCACTGCTGCACAGAGCTGCACTCTTCAGCTTGCATTGTCACTCAGGGCATGTAATTAATTATTGCTGAAAAATTAATTAAAAGATGTCCTAAGTGCCACCTTTTTTTAAGTACTGATACTGTTTCCTGTCAGCTCAGCAACCTACTGCTTTCCCAACAGCGGCTCTGCTGGAGCTGGAAGCCAGAATACCTGAATGTGAGGAGCTTGGGATGCCGGAGGCAAGCTGTGCATCCCACCAGGTTTGCTGCTGAATGCAAGCTCTCTTCTGTGGCCGTCATGGCCAGTGGCCCCATGAGTGCTGTGGGCAGGAGAGATGGCTCGTGGGAGCCCTGTTGTTGCACGAGTTGGATTTGAGTTCACATGAACGTCCAGACGGAGTTTGTATGGCTCCCCTTCATCCCTAGCTCTTCATCACCAGCTGCAAACTGTTGTTTTAGTGTGAGTAACTGGAAAAAAAATGCAAATCCCAACACTTTCTCAAAAAAAGAGGGAAACTGGAATGAGGCACTGCTCCACACTATCTATCCCCTCTGCCTTTTGCACAGGTTTGTCACCAAACCAAAGTACTTTGTGGCGAGCTATCTTTGATCCCATCCTTTGTGCTACTGGATTGTAAGTAAGCAACAAGTACGGCTACAGGAAGAGCAGATGCACAGCACTGCTCTCCCTTCACCCTGAGATTTGCCTCCTGGGGGGTTTTCCAGCTCCCAGGCTAGCCCGGAGCAGCAGAAGCAGGCAGGCGAGGATGGCAGCAGAACACCCCAGGGGATAGCTCAGCTATCAGCCAGCTCAGCAACAGACTGGAAAAGGGCTTTGCATGCTGGCCTTCTGGGTGCAGGGCTGCCCATGGCCACTCCATTGTTTTAAGCCCAGTTGTTGGTGCAAAACTCCTGGTTCTTGGCCAGTGGACTCGGATCTACACCTCTTGGTGACTGCAGCTCAGCACCTTTGCCTGGCTGGACCAGCAGCCTGTGAGGAACGTGCTGGGCTTCCAGGATATGTGAAACAGGACCCATCACCACTAATATGAAAGGATATTTTATAAGCGCTTGTCCCACTGATTACCAATAACCACCTTTTAATTATCTAATAATATGTAATGGGAGCATCAGTTAAACATCTTACTTGATTTTTTTGTGACTTAAATAAAAGACAAAAGCTACAATTTTAATCTGCTGAGGATCACCTCAAAAACAGCTAGATGGTGCAGACGAGGTGTTTCAGGGAGCGCCTATAGTCCCAGGGGACCTTTAAGAGCTTATCAGTCCCTTCTGTGCATCATCTCTGTTCTGCTCCTGTGTAGGAGCCTTCTGGCATTTTGCACTGATGGTGGACCCTGACAGCATCTCTTCCTGCTGCATCTTGAGCAGGATCTGTCCCTCCTCGCATGCTGGAAGTTAAAATTCCCAGGGCTGTTGGACCCTCACAATGGTAACAAATGTCTCCTGTGCCCTCGCTCCTGGCGAAGGCAGATGGATGGCATCACTGTGTCCTATTTCTGCAGCTCAGCAAGCAGCTGGAGCTCCTTGTGTTGCTTCTGTGTAGAAGGGACAATCCTGGCTCTGCTCGGGGTGGCGGTTGTGCAGTTCTCTCCTGCTCACCCCTTTTGGGTGTTCCCTTCTTCTGTCATACCTGCTGCAATTGCTTGTATTGATCAGAGTTGGAAAAAAATCCAGAAAATTAAGAAGGGGTCGAGTCGGCGTCTTGCAAACCGAGTGTCTGGTTTTTTTCTTCTTGTTTTACTTAGCCTGAATACAAAAATTGCAACGTCAGACTCTGAAGTCTGTTTCCAAGAAGGAACATCAGCCTTTCGGAACTGAAGGACTGCACAGAGGTCATTGATTCCCCGAATCTTTTCTGGCAAACAAGGCTTCAGCTAGAAAACCCTTCTTTGCAGGGCTGCTGCCCATCCATCCATCCATCCTCTCCCCCAGTCTGTGCTGGTACTGGGAGTTGCTTGACTTGGTGTAACAGATTCTTTTAGAGAGATTCCAACATACAACCATGAGCTCACACGAAGAAAGATAGTTAACTCGGCTTTATTATAAAGTCTTACTAAGTGGTTACCGAAGGTCCCAAATGTTTCTTAGGACAGTCTTACCAGTGCAGAGATCGTAGCAGGACTGCTGAGCAGCAGGATAGCGAGGAGACACATCGCTCTGGCAAAGGGAGGTAGGCAGAGTGCCGTCAGGGTATCCCCGCTAACTTCAAAGCATGCTCATGTCTCTCTCCCCCTTCCACCTGTGACGACCCCCTTGTATCCTGCACTGGGGTAAGTGGAAAGGTAATGGATAGGGTCACGGTGTGTGTGGCCAGCGAAGGCAACAATTATCAACAGCCTCATGATCCAGCTGCTGACAGCAGCTTCTTGATGCATGACCACCCTGTTGTGCCTTTTTTTTGTTGTTCCTTTGCACACTGTTTTGGTTGTTCCCCTCTTTGAAGATCAGGTTCTCATGGCAGCACACATAGTTGAGCAACAACAGTACTGAGCTCCCTTTTTTTCCTCAGCATGTATACTGGGCTAGGTTTAACTTAGAATTTTCTGTGTCTTGCACGGGCCATCCTCTGTTATTGCTTACACACCTCATTGCAGGACCTTTTACTTGGCCTGGTTGAACTTCATGAGGTTCATATGGACGCACTCCTGCAGCCTGTTCAGGTCCCTCTGGATGCCACCCCTTCCTTCCAGCATGACTGCCCCGCTCAGCTCAGTGTCACCTGCAAACTTGCTGAGGGTGCACTTGATCCCACTGTCTGTGTCATTGATGGAGATATGAAATAGTGTTGGTCCCAGCACAGACCCTTGAGAGGCACCACTCGTTACAGGTTTCCCCTTGGACATTGAGCTACTGAATGCAATAATTTGGATGTGGCCATATACGCAATTCCTTTTCCATCTGTATTCCATCCACTAAACCCATATCTATCCAAATAAGAGGCAAAAAAGTTGTGGGGGACCAGATCAAAAGCCTTAGAAAACTCCAGATAGATGACATCTTTAGGTCTTCCTTTGTTCTCTGATGCAGTGTCTCCATTGTAGAAGACCACAGGCTTAGTCAGACATGATTTACCCTTTGTGAAGCCATGTTGGCTGTCTTTCATCACCTCCCTATCACCCATATGTTTCAAGTTGTCTTCCAGAAGGATCTGGACCATAGTCTTAGCAAGCATGGAGGTAAGGCTAACTGGTCAGTAGTTACCAGCCTGGGTCTGGAACAGCTTTTCTAGCTAATCTTTTCCCTGGTGGTTTTTAAAACAGGATTCATTTTCATTACTTTAGCTCCATGAAACACTACGGAAAGTGTTTTAACCAACTCTGTAAGTCCCTAGGAAGGACCCCTTACAGCATGCTCCCAGAGACCAGGTAGCTGGTGGGGCTGTCTGGCCTGTGTTTCCTCTTTGCATTCACCTTTAAAACATACCCTGTGTTTCGTAAATGCAAGTGCCATGAGAAAAAAGCGCATCAATGGTAACCTGCAAGAAAAGTCTTAAGGCAAAAAAGGTTTATTTTTTGAAATTCCTTGGAGGATTGTAATCAAGATCTTCTTCAATTTTTGATTGAAAAAGCTAAGTCTTTGCCAAAAAGATTGTTTTTCCCGGCTTTGTCAGGGAGCTCAGTTATGAGTTAGTTTGAAATTGTACTTGTCTTGATTATGTTGTTTGGGTGTTGTCAGTGAAGAACTGCAGGTTGCAAAGAGGTCAGGGTTTATTAATGCCAATAACAAGTGACCGAGGAGGCTTTGGCAGCTGGGAAGCCGTATGGCGTGTGTGAGCGTGCGGAGGAGGCTGCGGCGGGGGTGTCAGCTAGCTGTGGAGGGTGGAGGTCTGGTACCTGCTGCTGCTGCTCTCCTGGCTGCCGGGCACTTTGGAGGCTGTTTCCCTCCTCCTTTATTGGTGATGGGGAATGGCAATGCTGGCTGCTGGGCTGTGGGCAGGAGTCCCCCCACCCAAAGGAGCAATCCGTGTGGCAGCTCTGGGTGCTGTCTCGAAGCCTCTTCTCCCCTCCCCGCAGGGACTGGGGACACAGCCCCACAGTGCAGGTGGCCACAGGGGCATCCCTGCCCCCCTGCTGTGCACGGGGCCAGCAGGAGCAGAGCAGGTGGCCTGGGTCCGCCGTGGGATGCAAGGGGTCTGACCTGTACTCTTGAATGTCAGGTCTTGCCCCTTAGCACTCTCCGGGGTGACTCTGGCTGTAGTGGTGGTGATGTTGTGGTACTTCAGCTTCCTGTTGCTGAATGTTTCTCGCCTTGAACGGTTAAATAGATTTGAGTGAGTCACTTAAACAGCCGCCGGGGATATGAAAATAATTGTCTGGGAAGCCTATGCCTGCCAGGTCGCCAAGTAATCCTCACACGTCCTGTGACTCAAAGCCAGCCAGAAGGAGCATTTGCTCCCTGCTGCTCAGTCTGAAATGTTTTGAGGGAAGGCAACCTGTCTCCCCGTCCCGTGTCCCCTCCATCCATCTGCATGGTCCTGTCCCCTTCCTGAGCAGCCAGCACAGGGGGATGCTCACCCATGCTCGCCACTTGCCCTGTGTGTCTTCAGCGATAGCACCACTGCAGCATATCCCCCAGCCCGAACTGACAGGGAGAAGGGAAAGTACACAGCAGTGAGTTCCATTAAATTGTTTCATAGGATCGAAAGCGGATACAGCTGGGAAGGGACCTCAGAGGTCCCAGGTCTGTTAGCTCAGGTTGCTCAGTCCCTCAGCTAGCCGTATGCTGAATATCCTTAAGGATGGACATGCCACCGCCTCTCTGGCTTCACTGTTTTATCACCTTCATGATGACAGGTTGTTTTTCCTAACATCTAATTTGAATTTTGTTTATCTCAGCTTGTCCATCACTGCTTGTTCTGTCCCTGTGCACTTCCAAGCTTCAGCAAGAAGCTGAAGGTCACCTCCAAAGACCAGCAAGAAGTCTTAGTCTTAGGCAGCACTAGGAACCCCCGTTGCTTTCCCCTTCCCAAGTGAAAAAGCCCAGCTCCTGGCCTGTCCCCATGTTTGTGGCAGCCTGTTGTCCCCCACCACTCCTGGGTCTTCATCTGCTTCCTATCAGCTGGCCGGGCCTGTTCGGGTGCAGGGGGTTACCCAGCCCAGCCTGGTTGGTTTCCTTATTCAATACAAGGTCTTTCAAGAATGGGGAAAAAAGTAATTAGTCACTTCAATGAGAATTCCAACTGAAAACCTCCTCTTCCTTCCCCTGCGTTTCTGCTTATTCTCTGGCAGATCTGTAATTGTACCACCTCTCCAGGTGAGGCCGCTGCGTTGGCTTGCTCAGAAATACCGGGAGCCTGGGGTATTTGCAGACATGTTAATTTTCTCCTTTTCCCAATAGCACCGAAGCTCTTATCTCTGAGTCAGAAATGTGTACAACTGTCAATAGGATGTGACCTTCCCCCAGCACATTCCCATCATCATGATTTTCTAATTATGCCTGTGACTGCCAGCTGGGAGTGTACAGCATCAGAGCTACCACAGCCATTGAAATGACTCAGTTAATGTGCCTAGAGTCTATTAAACAAAGTTTTATTTAATTAAGTAAGTCTTGATCTCATCAAAATCAAGAGGGAGCATTAGGGTGGCAGCATTGCATTTCTGAGAAATCATATTTGAATGGCAGGTGGCTTGTACTTTCTTTAGTTGTCTGGATCTTGAGATCTTGCAACGTGCTGGTCTCACTGCTGAGTTTTGGGGTTGGCCAGTTACATGGTTGGGGCACGGTTGTGTCCCTCGCAAGTCAGCTGGGCTGCCACAAGCCCATGGGCGAGCACAGGGCCTTTTGTACCACCCAACTTTCATTGCAGGTGCACAGCATGAAGGGCTGTGCAGGCTGAGCACAGCTGGGTACCCGCGTCTGGTGGGTACCTTCGTGCTGGGCCTGGGTGCTGTGCTCCTGGCTCCAACCCTGCAGCAGAGCGTGGGGAGTCCAGTAGCACAGGGTGGCGAGGGGGACGCCTGCACATCTCAGCTCCTTCAAAGGCACTGGGTTCTGGGAGAGGAACTTGGCTGAAACCACACATTCACAGAGTTGTTTGGATTGGAAGGGATCTTCAAAGCTAATCCAGCCCAGTCCCCTGCCCTGGGCAGGGACACCTCCCACCAGACCAGGTTCCTCAAAGCCCCTTCCAACCTGGCCTTGAACACCTCCAGGAATGGGGCTGAGAGTCACTGACGGGCTTCATGCTGTGCAGGGCTCTTCTCCTGGTGGGAGCTGTGTGCAGGTCACACAGGTGTGCCTGAGATGCGCATGGGGACCAGGAGGAAGGGAGCTGCTTGCAGTTGTTTTGATTTGCAAGTCCTGTTGAAATACAAGAACTGCTTTTCATCCTCCCACCGCTGCTGGGCTGCTCTGAGTCATTCCTGAGACATGGACTCTGGGACTGGATGGGTTTCTGGCCCCTTCAACCCTTACTTTTCTGGCAAAAGCGTAAAATCTGGCAGTGATTTTCCCTCTACTACAGAAACCAGGGATGGGTTGTGTATCCCATCCCTTCCAGTTTCTGCAGAGACCTGGGTATGAGGCAGGTTAGGGCTGTGGTGGCAGGAGGTCCTGCAGAACGGCTCCCCAGCTCCCTGCTTCCCAACCAGCAGCAGCACCATTTCCAGACTTGGGACTGTGTGGAGAATCCAAAGGGGTGTGTGGGGTGGAAGTGCTCCCAGTTTGGAGGTGGGAGTGGTCACAGCTTTGGTCTCTGCATAGTATGAGGCCAGGCAGCAGATTTTCGCAATGTCACCAACAGCTCAGTTGTTTGTTCTTTTCTTTCTCTCCAGAAACGAAGGAGGAGCTGGAAGAGCTGATGTCTGACATAAAGAAGACAGCGAACAAAGTGCGCTCCAAGCTAAAGAGTGAGTATTTGCCTGGGATACTGCTGTGGGGCTCTGACCCCCATGCTCCTGCCCTGCAGCAGGTGCCACCACGGCTCCCGTGCTGGGCTGGGGATGCGGCACCAGGGGACATTGCTGCCCCGGGGTCCTGCTCTGTGCCCCAGCTACTCAGGGCTTCCCAGTCGCCCCCCGTGACCAGAAATGCTGTGGGGCCCTGGCTGTCATTCCAACCCTGTGCCAGTGCTAGCTGGTATTTGAGTTGGGTTGAGACAGTTTTGGGGTGGTTTGCTCTGGGTAGGAAAGGGCAGGTTACATACGCATAGCGGAAGGGTTGCAGAGCTGGGGAAGGGGACAGACAGAAGTGGTGTCTGAGATTGCTTATCTTGTCTCATCAGCATACCCCATTGTCTTGGTGTGCAGGGACAGAGTAAGACCAATGTGACCGTTGGTTTACACCATTGGAAGAGTCATTCACTCTCTTTGACAAGTGGGGAGTAAGAACAACATGACTGTGAGGCTGCCGATGGCTGAGTTGTGCTAGAGCACTCAGACCAGCCCAAAAGCCCAAGATTGGACCCCAGGGATTCAGGGGGTCAGCGAGAGCAGCAGCGTCTTGAGGCAGGAGGCAGATCACCCCAGCGCAGCTCAGATCAGCCTACAGAGGTCTTAGCCCTCAGCGTGGGATTGGGTTGAGCTTGTTGCAAGAGACTTGGCCGTATCTGAAGGGTGAGAGAGGAGTTGGTGCTTCCTCCATGGCAGTGTTCTCCCTAATCCCAGTGTTTCCTGGGAGCTCTGCGGTCATAGAGGACTTAGATATGGCTGGAGCTGCTGGTCAGATTTGTCACTAGTGGTATGACCGTGTCATGTGTGTGCACCAGAAGACTTGTAGCTCCATTGGCCCCTGTACTCCTGATATGTGATCTCAGCTATGCTCAAAGGAGAGCTAGAAGCCAGCTAACCTGTTTCATAGACCATGGACCCTTCCCACAGGCCAAAGCCCCTGGCCGTATGGGGATCCCTGGTGTCCAGGTGGGAACAGGCTGTAGCCTGTGCAAAACAAAAATTCTTTTCCAGACGTGCTTTGTTCTGTGTTTTTTAAGGGGCTCTGGGAGCCTAAAGGTTTGCAGGACAGGCTCCGGTTACTGTTTTCTTCTTCAAGAAAAGACTCACCGGTGTTATATTTACCTGGAGCAGCAGATTATTAGTCCTTGTGCTTTAACCCAAATCACCTCATGGCCAGTGTGATCAGTGAAAGAAAACAGTCAGGACTGATCAAAAACACCATCTGCTGACAGTGGATTGACTTCTTTAGGACAGTCATTGCTCATGCAGTGGCTAATTCTAATTACCAGCTTCTTGGGAAAATGTGATTTTATTAATTACCATAAATGCACAGTGTTTGGCAATACTGTTCCTCAGGAACAGGGAGCAATTTATGACAAGTGTGGGGGAAGACCAAGTGCTGATGAAATATGCTGGGCAGGCAGCAGGCAGCGCGCTCGTGGGCAGGAGTTGCACAGGAGAAGATCCATGTCCACCTGGCTGTGTGGGATGGGGCCTTTCAGCTCAGCTCTGGATACAGACACTTGCTCCAGGAGAGAACAGGAGAGAGTGAAGAATTTGTGCTGATATTCTCCAGCACTTCCCCAGAGCATGCTGCGCTGTTGGGCACCCTCTGCCAGCACCATGAAGGGTTCCCCAGGCCCACCGTCTTCCTTAGAGCACTGCTGCTCTCTGCAGGTTGGTACTGTGGGACCACCCTGCTAACCAGCATGCAGCAGAAGCATAGGTGCTCGACGTGGCAGTGGTGTCCTGTGCTCTGCCTTGCTGCACTGCATTGTAACTGGGAGCCACTGGGCAGCTCCAGGGAATGGGGAATGCCTGCTGCAGGGGGAACCTACCCCATGCTGAGCTGATGGGACCTGCTTCAGCATGGAAGGTGCTGGGGTCAGCCAAGCATGGAGAGCTGTGGGATATCTGCATTGGGAATGGGGTCAGCAGCCAAACTCAAGGGTTGTCACCAGCTCACACCTGGTGGTCTACATGGAAACACGTATCCCTGCACACTTGGGACAGCCTGTCGCTGATGGGAGCTTTCTGCCGGGATTTTTAAGTCCCTGAATTTAAGTTAATTCAAAATTTAACATGTCCCAAGGTGGCCTTGAGGAGCAGATTTAGACTGCCTTGCTCTGTGCCAGACCTCCTGCCCTGCAACCCCGTGCCCTCTCCATGCCCAAACTATGGTGGGATGCTGAGCAGGGCAGTGGTCCTCCCTGTTCTGATTTATGGTCTTTGGGCAAGTGAGGATTTCATCTCACTTAGTTGTATCCTACACGGCATAATTAAAAAGGCAGATCTCTGCTTTGCTGCAGAGGACTGTTCCGCTCTTGCCAGCCTGGTGGGTCCTCCCTGTGCAAGGCCAGGCAGCTGGCAGATCTACTATTTTTAGGGTCCCTGGAGCTTTGGTGTTTTGCAGAGACATTTTAGCTCTGGGTTTCTTCCTCCTTCCTTGCAGGGGGACAACAGCACTGTATTTTATTTGAATACATATTTTAATATTTGAATACAAATAACTATTTTATTTGAAGTACAGAGGTCAGACCTGAGCATTACATCAATTTTGTATTGAAACCCTTGCTTACCGGCCTCGGAATGATGGGTGCTGCCCTCGACAGCACCAGGTCTCGGCCGATGGCCAGCCACTGAGTGCTTTGCAGTAATGGCTTTGCTGCCAGTCCAGGCTCAGTTGTGGGCTAGAGTCAGGAGCTGGGGACTGCTCAGTGCCAGATGCACCTTGATCCACAGGCTTCAGTCTTTTACAATCCTTTTGCCAGATATCCCTTTTTCTTCTCTAAACAGTGCAAAATAACCTGTGTCCTTCTACCCAAACCAGGTATTGAGCAGAGTATTGAACAAGAGGAAGGATTGAACAGGTCATCTGCTGACCTGCGGATACGGAAAACTCAGGTGAGTCTCTGCCCTGTGGCACTGGGAAGGGGAGGCAGTTGAGGGTTGCCAGTAGGTGGTGGGAGAGGAGAGCTGTGCGTGGCTTTAGGGCGATCAAGTTCTGGTGTACAAGTATTGGAAAAAATAATGGAGCACATTTCCAAATGGGTCAGCAAAAAGCCAGCCTGAAAGACCCGTGACTGAAGGATGTGCAGTGGGAGCTGTGGAGGGGAGGGCAGCGAGCATTGGCCTTCTCCTTGTGTGCAAGTCCAGGCGTCTGTGTGAACAAACAGGCAGGTGGGTTTCTTCACATCCATGTTAAGCATCTCACTAAAGGTGACTTTGACTAGAGCAAAAACACCCTAGCTAGCTGTGGGGAGAACGTATGCTTGCATTGTGTTGTGTGTTTCTGCAGTGCCTGGAAACATGCTTGAAGAGCTCATAGGTGAGAGCAGGGCTTACTGATGCAGCTGGGTAACTCAGCTGAAATTTCACTTAATCTGAGAAGTCAGACGGTCTTTCAGAGAGTACTGTGCAGGCCTGCAGCCTGCTGGAAATGTTTTTCTCTGCTGGGGTTGTGGTTGCCCCTCCACCAGTCATCGATGTGGCTTCACATTTTGGGAAACGTTAGACTTTAAAAGGGCTGACAACTCTTCCCCATGTCCCCATTAAACCACCAGTAACTAGCACCTTCTTTTGATGGGCTTCTTGGCAGGGAGTAGAGGTAGAGGTGGGGTGTACCTCCTCCTCTGCCTGCATAGTCCTGAGGCTGTGTTAGGCTCAGTTGTGACGAACAGTCCTGCTGCTCATGCTTCTGTCTGCAGCCAAGACAGGGTGGTGTGTGCTAGCTCTGTAAGAGATTGGGGTTGAGGGACACAGGACTCGTCCGTGAGTCCAACAGCATGTGCTAGAAACTGGAAGTCATGGACCCCGCTTTGAGCCAGAGGTCGGGCTGCATGACCTCCTGAAGTTCCTTCCAGCCTGAATTATCCTACAGTTCTGAGAAACTTCCCTCCCATCCATCCAAAGTCAAGAAATAGCTTAGAAATATTTGATGAAAGTAGTGTTGGAGTGTCTTGTAGAGAGACTTTTCTGTCTCAGGAGCAGCTGATTGCAGTGGGAAGATCCGATTGCTGCAGATGTCCCTCCTGGGCACTGTTCGGGTCCTGGCCTGAGGCAGCTGGAAAACAAGGACAGGTTACAAACATCTCTCTGATGTCTGTGGTGGGTGCTAGTGGCTTTGAACACCATCAATGGAGCCGTGGCAAGGCCAACAATGTGGCAGAAAGTGCCAGAAGAAAATTTCCTTGGGTGAGCAGCAGGCAGGCGTGATCTGGGAGGGCAGTGCAGAGTACCTGGGGAAAGGACGCTGAGGGGAAGCTGGGGACAAGCTTCAAACACTGCTCACGCAGCTTGTGGAAGGTCTCAGGTTTACTCAGAAGCACTTGACCGTTGATGACCTGAAGTCTCATAAGACAAGGTTCCCCATGGTCTCCAGCTGCTTTTGAAATCAGGGCTTGAATTCTTTAAATAACGTGTGCTTTGTGAAAACAGGATGTGCTTTTACTGATTTTCTGAAATCAGAGCTATGCGATTGCCTTGGACATCCCAGGATTGCAGAGTATGTGGGGATGGAGGCAGGAGAGACCAAGGCTGTAACTCCAGTGGCCTCTGTTGGATCAGGCACAGGCACGATAGCTCCTTGACCCCAGCACGTCTGCAAGACTTTATGCTGACCAGAGCTGCCACACTCTGCACCATGTGTGGGAGCGTAGGTGGCACCTGACACTGAACTCACCAACAGGTCATTAACTCCAAGTTTTAGAGGAAAGTGGATCCAAAGGAGCTAATTTGTGCTGGGTTGGCACCTTGTGTTGTGTGACCACGGCACTTTTTATCAAGTCCATCTGTTGTCAGCTGTGGCCTGAGCTCTATAAGTTGAACTAGTTTAGCTTCATGCAATGGCATTAGATAGAATAGATAATTCATCTCTAGGAAAAGTGTACAAAGCAAACAAGTAGTATAACTTGGCCATACAGCTCAGTAATGGGCTGAAAATGTGGGTTAATTCTTGTGGGGAAGTGATTGTGAAAGACCATGATGCTTTACAGCTTTGGATACTCCATCTCATTGTCACAGCTTCTTAAAATCAGTCCCCTCTGAGCTGAAGCTTTGTCTTCTGCCCCACTGTGCAGAGTTGCTGTGTAGTTTTTACTGTGGGCTTACCAACCTTCTAGTGATCCTTTGGCGAGAGAGCACCTGACGAGATGCAGTCATAGCTCCAGCACCGGAATCTGCCTCTGCATCACGAGCTCCAGTGCCTTGTCCTTGCTGGTCATACTGGAGGATGTGCATGAAAACAAGGTGTCTTGGAGCAGTGAAGCAAGGCCTTGTTCTGCCCTGAAGATTGTGTTTTAGCAAACCGTTAAACTGATAAAGGCAACGGGAGCTGCCAACATTGTTTTTTAGCACCCAAGGCTGGGGATCCAGGCATGGATCTGCTGCTCTCGCAGGGGGTTTATGCCCAAATAAAACTCAGTAAAAATTCTTCTTTCTCTAAGCACTCCACAGTGAAGACAGAGGAGTTTTGGCATTTGTAGTTTACCTCCTTTTCAGTTTGGGAAGACACTCACATAGTCAGCTCTCCCATGCTGCAGTCGGTGCTGAATCAATACAGCGGTGACATTAACAGATCACCTCTGCAGAGGCAGCTTCCAGCTCCAAGGTTGGGCATCCTCCCAGCCCTGCACAAGCAAGAGAAAGGCTTGAGGGTTGTCTCTAGAGCAAGTGGGAAGGAGAATTGCTGGGGAGTAGCAAAACCAAAGCAAAAGATGGTCACTGGCCACAGGTGAAACAACCTCATTTCCTAACCTTTGTTAATATTTTCTGTTTAATGAGCTTCTTTCAAATACAAGGTATATTTTTATGTGCTTTTTATTAAATCTGAATATTCAGGTAGTTTTATTTAATGACTGAAGGCCATTTGAAAAACTTTTTCCAGCCTATTTTGCATGAAACTCCATGTTCCTTCAAAAATCAAATGCATTTTGTAGACATGTGGGATGCTCGTGGGAACATAAAATAACAATCTGACAAAATAAGCACCAAGTTAAATAACTTCTTAACGAAAAGAGGTATGGCGTGGTACACAGATTAGCAGAAAGGGATGTCATTCAACACCCAGGCTATATTTGGCTGCAGATCAACATATGCTGATGCTTTTCGGCTGAACAAGGATGAATTGGATTTTATGAAGACAATTCTGCAAAGGCAGAAGAGCCGTCTGGATGGCACATTGCATGTTTTTCAGGCCATGGTACTCAGGAGCTGTTTTGGCCTTGCTTTGGGCCAGGCACCTCTTGGGCAGAGGCTGCCTGCTGAAGCTGGACCTGTCGGGGGGGCTTTCATGTGAGGCTTGCCAACAGAGTAAGATGAGCTGAGTCTAAGGCTCTGCCATAAATACCAAGCTGCTGTTGGATTAGAATAGCTGTGAAGCAAATGCAAGTATCTCTTCAAGACGTCTCCAGTGCTGTCTCCTGGAGGTAGGAGTGTGTTGGCTGAGGCTGCTCCGGGTGTACCAGACCCAGTAAGTGTCTGAGCGCTGGTGTGCACCAGGAAGGGGTGACCCTTCAGAGATGCAGCGTTGCACGGGTGCCTCCCTGCTCAAGAGGTTCCAGCTCAAGAGGGCTGGGTACAGACCTTCATTTCAGCTCTCTCTGAGTTCTAAGGGTGAGGTCCAGCTGTGCTGGGCACCTTGTAAGTCTCAGGGGGAATACTCATCAGGAGATTCTTCATTGTGTTAGTCTTTCAGTATCTTCTTTCTCATTCTTTCTGAGTATCCTCTTTTCCTATCCTTTTTCCTTTACCTCTTCTCCACTTCTCCGTTATCTCCTTCTGGTCCCTTGCTCCCTGGGTTGGGCTGCATGAGCAGTCCACAGGGTGAGGTTAGGTGACACATCCTTCTTCCCACTGCAGCAGTACTGTCAGCTGGTCCCACCTTGCAGTGTGATGTTGAGTGCCTGGGACGGGTGTGTGAGATGCGGCCCATCACTCACATGCTGTTGCTTCTGCTGCTCGGTTGAAGAAACACACAAAGGTTTCTTGCTTGACACAGTATCGGATTTGGCTTGTTTTGAGACTTGTGCACCAGATTTTCCTTCTCTGAAAAGGGAGGCTTTCAATCCAATGCAGAGGGACAGGAGGATATTGGTGGGTGACAAAGGGGACACAAGCCAGCAACGTGCACTTGCTGCCCAGAAAGCCAAGCGTCTCCTGGGCTCCATCCCCAGCAGCGTGGCCAGCAGGGCGAGGGAGGGGATGCTCCCCCTCTGCTCCGCTCTCCTCACACCCCCCTGCAGCACTGCCTCCAGCTCCGGGCTCCCCAGCACAAGGCAGACAGGGACCTGGCAGAGCCGGTTCACAAGAGGCCACCACCATGGTCCCAGGGCTGGGACACCTCTGCTGTGGACAAAGCCAGAGAGAGTTGGGCTTGTGCAGCCTGGAGAAGAGACGGCTCCGCGGAGACCTTCCTGCGGCCGCTCAGCTCTTCAAGGGGCTTCTAGGAAAGAGGGAGAGAGACTTTTCACCAGGGCCTGCGGGGACAGGACAAAGGGCAGCGCTTTTAGACTGAACGGGGCTGGGCCTATGTTCTAAGTGTTCAGGTGCTCAAGGCCACTCAAGGCCAGGCTGGATGGGGCTCTGAGCAGCCTGGTCTGGTGGGGAGTGTCCCTGCCCAGCACAGGTTGCTGGACTGTATGGTCTCTGAAAGGTCCTTTCCAACCCAAACTATTCCGTGAGTCCATTATTCTGTGATAAGAGTACCCCTACATCCTCAAGAAGCTGCTGCTTTGCCGCAAGAGAAAAACCTGACCCTCGTCTGTTACTTGTGTGAACTCAGAGCTGCAGGGGCTGAGTTCTACTGTCTGCTCACTCCTGGGTCTAAGAAGCTACAACGACCCTTTGATCACCCTCCACACCTTCTGCAGCTCCAGGAAAGGTCCACAGCCCATTTCCAGACAGTTACAGGTTTTAGGGTGACAGAGCATCACACCCACCAAGGGTGCCTCATGACACCCCCTTGCCACCCCTTGCCACTTGGTTGAACGGCGGGGATGGGAGCACCCTGCGGGTAGTGGCTGGCTCCATGTCCTGCTGCTGGCAGTTCTTCAAGTTATGCAAGGACCATGGGTTGGAGTGAATCTCCCAGTTGCAGGGTAGGTTTTTTCTGTGCCCTTATAAACAGCCCAGCCCCTCCCAAGGGGAAGGTGAGGGAAATGCATCTATTTTTAATTGCAAGCAAAGCTACCTCTACCAGCAACCCCGAAGAGATTCCAAAGGCTTTTATGTCCTGGCAACCTGATCTAGTGGGAGATGTCCCTGCTCACAGCAGGGGGTTTGCACTGGATGATCTTTGAAGCTCCCTTGTAAGCCAGATCATTCTGTGAGTCCTGTGAAACTCATATGAAACACAGTGTCTGGCGTACTGGGGAAAGGACTCATTCAAGAGGCACAAGCATTTGGATGGACCATGCATGTGATGCTTTGTCCTGACCTTTCTGGGTCATCTTCAGGTCTGTTTGCTGCACTCAGCCTGACAGCTTGATCAGACAGCAAGCCAGGCCCCAGGGTAGGTGCTCCTGCAGGGGGGAGCATCCCGCCCGGGGGCAGCAGCCAGCACAGGGCGATCAGCATGCTCAGCTGGACCCTGGTCAGGTGTAATTCCAAGGTTTTCTGGTACATTTCCTGGAAAATGAAAACAGACTAATAAGATGAGAGTGCTCTGTGTGCAGGGGGTGACAGCTCTGCCACACCATCTACCCTGGGCTGGCAGCTCAGCAGGTATTTGCTCAGTTTGGGGCAGATTTGGTACATCCTGCCCCCGTGCTGGGTCCGGCACATCCCAGCAGCGTGGCAGGGCTCAACTCGGGCACCGTTGTGGCCTCGACTCTTGGCTGCTTGGGCACAAGCTGTGGTATGGTGCGAGGAGGGGGCTGCCAGCCATGACCCATGGGTCTGCCACCTGGTGACCTGTGGAGGCTGAAGGCTGTACTTGGGTTGGGGCAATCCCCTTGAGGCCATTGTCACCTGCTGCCACGCAGGCCCCTTGTACTTCATCCCCTTGTGCTTTTTGGGCTGCTAAGAGGTGTGTGGGGTGCTCAGGGCTGAGCCTTCTCTGGCTTGGGGGGTGGCAGGTCTCTCCCTCAGCCCCGCTCTCTCTTCCTCTCCCTTCTGCAGCACTCAACACTGTCCCGCAAGTTCGTGGAGGTGATGTCCGAGTACAACGCCACGCAGACCGACTACCGGGAACGCTGCAAGGGCAGGATTCAGAGGCAGCTGGAGATCAGTGAGTAAACCCAGAGCGGGGAGATGCTGGGATGTGCACACCGTGGGGCCACATCCTGCACCAGCTCTTGCTGGTTCGGAGCTGCTCCCGCAGCTGCCCTGTGGAAGCCCAGGGGGGCACAGGGGCTGTGGGGGCAACGGATGCGGCTTCTGCTGAGGGGTAGACACCTTGCATTGCAGTGTCAGAACGCATCCACCGAAGTGCAAAAAATCCCTTCAGATTTTCATAAATACTGTGTAGAGGGTGCAGAGAGCACAAGAAGAGAAAATTCTTCCTTGTTTGCTGCTAATTTTGAATTCATAGTAGCTAGTGGGAATTTCTGACTCCGATGTGTTGCCTTGCCTTTCCTCTGGGCGCTTTCCATGGCAGGAGAGCTGAACTGAATATAAAACTGGAGAAGTGAACTCTTGAGAGAGGGCACTTGCAGCTCCCAGCCAATTCCCTCGCTGCAGGAGGAGCACAAGCCTCGGTGCCTGCCCCAGGCAGCTCCCTTAACCCAGGGCTGAGATGGCTCTTAGCAGCAGTTGTAGTGTCTTCTGGCCAAAGGTGGATGCCAGGTGACAACTCTGAGGCTGTCACCACCGTGACATTAAGATCCCCCTGCATCATTCAGAGTCCATCACTTAGAAGTCTGCTCTTACCCATCCATAAAACTTGCTCTCCTGGTTGTTCTTGTGGGCAATCAGGAACACCTTGTTAGTTTTAGAGAAATGTGGTTGTCTCCCAGCAAAGAAGAACCATACCATCACCATAATCGGGGGGATCAACAAGCAAGGGAGAACATGCAGAGTTTAAAAGAGACTTTTTTGGTAAATAAACTCATGTCAGAGAGGCGTCACAGGTTTTGTTGTGCTCAGAATGAAAGAGTCTGAAGCCTAGTCCAGGTGGTTTTTTTTTCCTCACAAACAAATGAATGTTTTTATTCCCTTTCACAATTCAGCATGAATAATAAGGTAGGAGATCTTTGAGTCAGAATGGTGTCCATGAAGGTCACTTGAGGGAATGTCCTTCACGAACTGCAGGTCCCTGGGAATCTGGGTGCCAGTGGGGTATGGTGATTTCTGTGCAGGGCTACAAGGGGACTTGACTCTACAAGCCTTTCCTTTGTTCAGGTGGATATGCATATACATCCTTTGTGATGTGTAGTAACAATAGAAATGTTTCACACTGGCTGACTGGAAAGGCTGACTGACATGAGACTCAACAAAAGCTTGACATTGAATGTAAAGCAGGGTGGGGACTGTGTCCCTGCTTCAGCTGACTGACTCATTCCTCAGCAGACATCATTCTGTAGGTGATACCCAGACACAGGGGTGGCTTGTAATATAAATAGGAATGAATTTAAGGTATCCCTATGCCTCCCTTCTAAGAGGGAAGATTTCAAAGGATTTAGCCAGATCCTTAGTAGTCTGCAGACCTGAAACAGATGTTCCTCTTGTTTTTCTGCTCCTGGATTTTGGAAGGACTCTGCTGCTTAAATTATGGAGATATGCTAAATTATACTTGCCTTTGCTCTGTACATTCTGTCAGGCTGTCAATGCCTGACAGAGCATTGATGAAGCACAAGGAAAAGGCTGCTCACCACTCACCATGGTGCAGTAGATAGGTGCAGAGATGTCCTAGTTAGTGACAGTGAGGGACATGCTCTCCCGTCGGGTGTAGGCGTGGAGCAGATGCAGGATGGAGTCCATGCTGGGAAGGCATACAATCCCATGTACAGTCCTTTGCAAAAGCTGGGTTCCTCTATCTGGACATCTGGAAAATCGTTTCTAGCAAAAAGGCTTGTCACAAGTAACAAGCTTATTGAAGTTTTGTCAGGACTGCTTCCTGGACAGAGGGCTCTGCTCATCCTGCGGTATCTCAGGCAGCACCTTCAGTCCCTGCTGCTCCGGGGGGCTCTTGAAGAGGCTGTTATGAACAGACCTCAGCTGGGATGTGGCGACTGCACAAAGCTCTCAGATCCTCAGCGCTCATTTTCAGCTGATGAATCCAAAGATAGAAAGTGCCGGGAGCTCCGACAGTGAAGCAAGTAAATCACTCCATTTTTGAAAGTACGAGAGCAGGGACTTCTCAGCTTCTCTGGGGAGGCTCCCCGGTGCCCAGCGAGCTTCTCCCTCCTAACCTCACCTGCTTCTTGCTCTGGATGTAGGACAGTTGCAGAAGAAATGGTGATGTAGAGTCACTGCTGCAGGCTGTAGCCACCCCCTTGGGCTCTCCACAGCCCTCTCAGGATCTGCCCTTTCACCTGGTGTAGGTACCGCTGTGTCTGTGTGTGTCAAAGGTTGTACCTCAGTGACCCTTTACTGTCACCCCTGCCCATCCAGCACATGCTGAGCCCGGGAGCCTGTCTCACAGGATGAAGTGGGTATCCTCTCCTATCCCACTGCTTCTGCCCCAGCCTTAATTGTTGCCCTCAACCCCCGTTACCAAACTCACCGAGACTGCATATGCCATGGAAGGATCGCAGGATGAGCCGTGTCCTGGGGTTGGTGATGGCAGGATAGATGCTCAGTGGCTGTCTTCTGCCTGGGCTGTGCCTCCGCTGCATCAGCTGCTGGGAGCTGCGCTTCCCGGGCACGAGCCCTGTGCTGCCTGCGGTGGGAGGTGGTGGTCCTTCGGGTTTTTTTCCTCTCCGTTTTGTCCATTATGAGAAATGACATCTGAAATCTAATTAGGTTTTGCTCCCAGAGAAATTGGATTTGAGGCTTGGAGGAGCTTTCTGTGGTGGGTGTGCAGCTTTGGAGCCATGGAGGTGCTGCACAGATGCTGCTTGTTTTTATGAACAGTTTTGTTATGTGCGAGACCGAGGAGCCAAAAATAAAGCATCTGCCATCTCCAAAAGCACTGTGAGAATTAATCAGCTCCCACCCCAGTGTGTGACACCAGCTTAATTGATGTGCAGAAAAGCAAACTGTGGCTGCATCCCAAGCTGCCCTTGAACCAGGAGAGTCTGGGGGCTACTCTGTCCCTGGCAGCTCTTCTTGGCAGCCTCGGGTGATCCGCACAGGCTTATTTAGGATTCCTGTGACACTTTCATCTCAGGAACAACCACAGGATTTATCTGAGCTAAAAATGTGGAAATGCCTGCACGGTGCTGGAAGTTGGCCCCTGCAGTCCTCTCTGCCCCCACCAGGCTCAGGCTGAGCAGAAGGAGTCCTGAGGGATGGGGAGGTTGGTGACAGTGATGTGCTGGGCAGGCTTTTATAGCTGAAGTCTCATCCCAATACCAGACCTGTGTGAGCCAGGAGGTGGGTCAGGTCACTCGTGCTCATTGCCTCTGTGTGCAGGAATGGATGGGGCAGTGATATCCATCTCTCTGTGAGTTGTATGGATTTGTATCTAATGAGAGCCTGAAAGCCAGATCCAGCCAGAGGATCCCAGCCTTTGGAAGATGCATTGTCCTCAGTGTTTCCAGCCTGAGCCCTAAGTTGTTCTTCTGCGGGAGCTTGTGCAGCCCTGCCGTCGGGAGGAGGGATGCTGCGAGCCGAAGCAGCCCAGCTGAGCTGTTACAGTTAATTCAGCCGTGGCACGTCTGACTTCTGCAACCCCAAGGTGCCTGAAGTGTTCCCTATTTATAGAGTCTGGCATCCAGAATTGAGCAAACTGGTGTTTGGCACCAGCTGGGTGATGGGTGTGAGCTGAGGCACTGGAAGCATCCCTTGGAGCTTCCTCAGGGTCCTGATGCCCTGAATGAGCTGCTCCTGTCCCATCCCCTGAAGACCATCACTCCATCCAGCTGGGCATCGCAGGACTGTGCAGTGGCCTTGAGGTGGAAAGTCTCTTTGGTGGCTTCATGTCTCTGCCTGTCCCAGAACTTCTGATGGCCCTGCTGCACTATGACCTGTGTATTGTCTCTCATCGTTCTCTCCTTGCCAGCTCAGGAATGAGTTTGCTTCTCCCTTTGTGCTGCAGCTCCCAACAATGCTCTGTGGTGCTTTGCTCATTGGCCGAGCTGCTTCTCCCCAGGAAACTTGAATTTCTAGAGATGCCAAGTAAGAGGCAGATATACCCTGGAGCTCTCTGGGGAGGCAGAGGTCAGTTCTCATGATTTTCTGGTGTTTTGCCAAGTTTCAGGCCAGGATGTTTCCCCAGGCCCTTTCCCCATTGTGTGCACCTTGCATTGACTCAGTCCTTTCATTCCCATTTGTGACTGTGCAGTAGCTCAGTGGTTATGTGGGCAACAGATCAACATATCTAGCATGCTTTCATCTGGTTTTATTGCTGTTGAGGAGCTAATGATAGCCTTTCCAAGCCAGAAGGCAGTGGACTTCCTGGGAAGTCCTCAAGGGTCCTGCAGGTTGGTCATACAGCTCTGGCAAGCATTGTACTGAATGGTGTGGGCGAGATGCAGCCTCCAGGCCTCATGCTTTGGCTCAGCTGTGGCTTTTGGCCAGCCCTGCACTGGCTGGCCAGTTGCAGATCCATGTGAAGTCTGTGCTCTCACCTCAGTTTTTGCTGGCCCCATGCTCTGCAGTAGGGGAGCAGGGCAGTGGTAGGAGCCGGGATGAGAATGTGATCTGTATCCTGTGTCCCATCCCACCTTTGCATGTGAGAGACATAGCATCTCCTGCAGCTGATTCTACTGCTTGCCCATGGGGCTGTCTTCAAATTTGGCTTGAATTGGCCAGAGCAAGTAGCCCTTGATGCTCCTCCATGCCACCGCGCCAGTGACTTCTCAGAGCTAAGCACATTCAACAGGAGGGTTTCTGCATTTGTGCTGTTCGAGCCCATGTTCTCTCTCCATGGAACCAGGGCAGTTTCAGCTGAGAGCAAGGAGCCAACAGGCAGGAATGGTATCTCATGGGTCACCCGTTGTGAGAGTGATGTTCTGTCACCCTAAAACATGTAACTGTCTGGAAATGGGCTATGGACCCTTCCTGGAACTGGGGAGAGTGGGGAGGGAGATCAGCCCAAGGGGATGTTGGCATTATGCTGCTCCTTAGACCCACGAGCATGCAGATGGCAGAGCTCAGCCCTCACTTATAGCTATGAGCTCACACGGGGTAACAGATCGGGGTCGGGTTGTACTCTTGCTGAAAAGTAGCAGCTTCTCAGGGCTTTGGGGACACTGACAGATCTTAGTTGTCTAGTCCAGCCTCACACAGGATTTCTGCCTCTGCCAAGGGGTAGAAGTGGGTCCAGGAGCTATGCAAGGTAAGACCTGGGCCACCCAGCCCATATCTGAGCCATGCTGCAGGGGTCTTCAACCCTGACTCTGACCTTGTTCTTGGGGTAGGCTCAAGTCCAAGATACCTTGTCTCCAGCCCTGTCTCCTGGGGCTTTGGATCTTTGTTGTAGTCACGTGGTCTGCATTGGGAGGGACCGACCTTCAAAGTTGATCCAGTCCAACACCCCTGCTGTGAGGCAGAGGTCCCTGTCCTCTGGCTCCAGCTGCTTCTCTTCAGTGCTGCAGTCCAAGCATGGAAGAGCAAGTTGAAGCTCCTCTCCCTCTCTGGTTCTTGATGCCAGCCACTCACACATGGATCATCTCTCTGCTGTGTTGGGCGAGTCCCTTTTCTTCTTCTTTATAAAATTTATTGTACTTATAAAAGATGTTCCTAAGGTCTGCTCTGTCCATGATTTGGTCTCCTTGTGGTACACAGCTGGGCTTGAAGATGTACTGTTTGCAGAGGAGAAGCAATGAGCTGCAGGTTGGAGTCCCTGCTGAGCATCTCAGCAGAATTCCTCCTTCCACTCACAGTACCACAGTGGGGATCAGGCTCATTTGAGGCCCCTTGTGTCTGTCGAAGGCAACTTACCTGTCCCTCAAGAGCTACAGCAGCAGAAGCTGCTGCTGCTGGGAGAGCCTGAGGCGAGACTTGATGACACTGCCCCGGTGCTCTCCCTCACTGTCTGGGCTACCATTCTCTGTATCTCCCAGTTGAGTGTGTGGTTTTGGTACCCCAGTTCCTACACAACACCAGAGCTTGCCATGACCTGGACCAGTGGCCTAGGAGCTGTCCCATTAACTTGAAAGTCTGGTGTCTGTACACACCAGGACTGAGCTGATCCCGTGTTCCTCTCTTCCCATGCATCCCAGGTTGCCTGTCCCAGGCTCCTGCCAGACAACCCTGGATGTGCTAGGATGCTGGCTCCTGTAGGGTCTGTGCCCTGAATCCCTGCTGCAAGAGCCAGCTGGACCATGTTCAGTGTCACTGACCCATTCCTATCCATTATTAAAATAAAAACTCAGTTAGCTTTTAAGACTATGAAATATTAGTAACATAAATACTAGAGGAATTCCTTCCTGGCCATGGGCAGTTAACTTGCAGAGTAAATATTTCATTTCAAGAAAACCAATGAGGTTTTTTAGGTTTTTAAGGACTATCTATTTTTCTTGATGGCCATTGTTTTTCTTCTTGTTCTTTTTTTCTTGTTCATTTCTGCACCCTGCCACCCTTCCCGGTCTTGGTGCTGTGGTTATCACATGGCCCCGAAAGCATCCAGGAAGCTTTGTTACCTGCTTGTGATGAGGAGGCTGCACATTCCTGGCCCAGCCATGGAAGTAAACCCTGTTGGTGTGGTGGGAAATCAGAGCTGAGGAGCATTAGCAGATAACCGAGCCTTTGTACTGAAATCTCTTGCTCGTTGGGTGTCTCTGCTTGGGTTTATTTCCTCTCCCTTTCTGCAGCTTCCTGGTTCCAGGAGACAGCAAACAACCACCGCCCAGAGCCTGGAGGCTCCCATGAGTCCCTGCTGCCATCACCACCAATATCTGCTGATATAGCATCGTTTTTCTGAGACGAAGCCAGAAATGCTCCTTCCCATCATGGGCACTCAGAGCCCATGTGTGGCCGCCAGCAAAGAGCAGAGCACACTAATACCGGTGGTCTTGTTTCTGCATCTCAGGGCAAGAGAATCATAGACTCACAGGGTGGTTTGGGTTGACAGGGGCTTTTGAAGACCATCCAGTTCCAACCCCTCTGCCCTGGGCAGGGACATCTCCCACCACACCAGGTTGCTCCAACCTGGCCTTGAACCCCTCCAGGGATGGGGCAGCCACAGCTTCTCTGGGACACCTGGACCAGTGCCTCACCCTCAGGGGATCCAACCTGAGCCCAGCCCCGTTCAGTCTAAAAGCGCTGCCCCTTGTCCTGTCCCTGCAGGCCCTGGTGAAAAGTCTCTCTCCCTCTTTCCTAGAAGCCCCTTGAAGAGCTGAGCGGCCGCAGGAAGGTCTCCGCAGAGCCGTCTCTTCTCCAGGCTGCACAAGCCCAACTCTCTCTGGCTTTGTCCACAGACGAGGTGTCCCAGCCCTGGGACCATGGTGGTGGCCTCCTGTGGAGCGGCTCTGCCAGGTCCCTGTCTGCCTTGTGCTGGGGAGCCAGGAGCTGGAGGCAGTGCTGCAGGGGGGTGTGAGGAGAGTGGAGCAGAGGGGGAGCATCCCCTCCCTCGCCCTGCTGGCCACGCTGCTGGGGATGGAGCCCAGGAGACGCTTGGCTTTCTGGGCAGCAAGTGCACGTTGCTGGCTTGTTTCCCCTTTGTCACCCACCAGTATCCCCCAGTCCTTCTCTGCAAGGTTGCTCTTCATCCATCCATCCATCCATCCATCCATCCATCCATCCATCCATCCATCCATCCATCCCTCAGTCTGCGCTGGTACTGGGTGTTGCTCCAACCCAGGTGCAGGATCTTTCAAAGAAAGAGATGTGTAATGAAACATGGAGGTGTGTTTATTGGAGGAGCTCCCCAGGCAGGGTGACAGCACGCACCACGCCTCTGCATTGGTGGCCAGACATGACTGGGTGGGCAGGGTCCCCCATGGTGCTCCCTTGGGTACTGACACACTTGTAAAGGTCTGGATGGGGTTCAAAGTTTTGGGAACCTTCTTGATCTGCGTCCCTGGTCTGGCACTGCTAGAAGCAGGGAGCACTGTCCTCTGGGCTGTCTCCACTCTCTGCCGTGTCTCTTCCATTTCCCCCCTTCAGAGGTGCCCTGGACTCATCTGATGTTATTGTCCCTTCAATACCACTGATGGAGTCTGGTGGCAGCATGCCACAGGGGAGCACCATATCAGAGCCCAGCCCTTCCCTGCCCACCCTTCTGCTGTTTTTTGTGCTTCATAAAGTTTCTTCATGAGCTGTTCTGCCTATCTGCCTCCATTCGCACCTGATCACACCAGTGGGGTGTCTCCTGCCCTTTCTGCAGGTGTGACCTGCTCCCACTCCCCATCCCTGCTCCTGCTGGGCAGCCCCAGCAAAAGCCTGCCCAGCACCACCCTCTCTGTGTACCACTGTCCTTTCATGGGTCCTACCTGGCTGTTGGTCTGAAGAAAACCCTGCAATTACTGGTGGAGGATCAGTGTAACCCGCAGAGGGATTCGTACCTCTGTGCTCTGCAGCAGTGGAGTACGTCCATGAGGAATACAGTATGTCCATGAGGAATACAGTATGTCCATGTAGAGTACGTCCATGGGCAACCATGCTCGATGGGCAGATTGCTCTCAAAGGAGCTGTGGGGCTGAAGATACACCCCTGAGGCCAAGGACAAGGGCTCTGTCACAGGGGCGAGGATGGAGCCTGGTTTCTGTTACGCAGCTGCAGGGTTAAAACTCAGGCAGCCCAGCGACGGCAGCAGTGCCTGCCCAGCCAGCGAGCCCCACCAAGCCCAGTGCGCTCCTGAACTTGAACTGGCCCTTCATAGGGTTCGCCCAGAGCATCCCTGCTCTATCCCTCCTCCTTCACAGCTCGCCAGCTGGGTTCTTATGGCTGCCAGTCCTTTGGCACCACTCCTTACCCTGCAGAAATGGACAGGCTGACCAGGAGGAACCCACAGACTTTCCTCAGGCAAGCTGGCAGCTTAATCTCCTTAAAAAGAAGGGGTCGCAGGGCTGGCATAGAGCTGGGCTGCTGGATGACAGCCCCCCAAACTGTGCAGTGTGCTTTTAGGACTGAAGCTTTCCTCCACTCTGCTCTTGGGAGCAGAATGCCAGCCGTGGAGCCAGCAGAGCCCTGTGGTCGGACTGTGGGACCCGTGGGTAGGACAGGGGGCTCATGGCTGACCCATGTTGTGTCCCTTGCAGCTGGCAGGACCACCACCAGTGAGGAGCTGGAGGACATGCTGGAGAGCGGTAACCCAGCCATCTTCTCTTCCGGGGTAAGTACCAGCACAGGCTAAAGCCTAGCCAGCCCCCTCGTCCCAGGGGACTGGGACATGCTTCCACAGTGGTCCCAGTACAGGAGGTGGGACCTGGGTGCTCAGGTCTGGCCTGAGGATGCTGCCTGAGCAGGGGCTGGGTCCTGGCTGAAGGGTGGGGTGAGGGTTTGCTGCAAACCGCCTGGCTGGGGTAGCTGGAGGGGCTCTGGGGCTCCTGCTGTTTCCTTTCTTGGTGCCCCTAATCCTGGCATCTGAGAGACTGAGCATGGTGCTCAGTGGTCCTGTCTTCTTGCAGATCATTATGGATTCAAACATCACCAAGCAGGCACTGAATGAGATTGAGACACGGCACAGTGAGATCATCAAACTGGAGAACAGCATCCGAGAGCTGCATGACATGTTCATGGACATGGCCATGCTGGTGGAGAGCCAGGTAGGGAGAAGAGGCACTGTGGCCCAGTGGCCGACTCACTTGGGGTAGGAGGTTGGAGTGCGATGTGGCTACCAGTGGTCCCCTGCCTGGGGAAAAACTGCACCTGGGGCTGACACAGCTCCCACTGGGGCTGACTTGGGCTTCCCAGGGCCAAAGTCACCTGTCCTGCACCCCAGAGCTGGGCCTGCTGCGTGCCTGGGGCAGGATGTTCAGTGATGGCCTCTGGGAGGGCAGTGGGTGGTTGCCACGCAGGTGGAGTTTCTCCACCTCCCCAGAACATCAGGCCCTGCAACGTGAGCTTGGGGTGCTGCCAGCATCGGTGGTCCTGTCAGGCCACCCCTGGCCCAGTCACCAGCCTGTGGCACGCAACCCTTCAGCCGGGCATGTGCTCCGGCATCTCTGCTCACCCCCCCTTCTTGCTCGCCATGCTGCCACGGCCTGAGGAGACGTCAGTGGCAGGTAAAGCCCCACCGAGCCCCTGCCGGTGCTGCATGCTCCGCTCTGCATGGCTGCTGTGCCCTGCATGTCTGCGGCTCTTGCATGGCGTTAGGACCTGCCTGTGGTAGGCGGGCAGGGGTGGCTGTGGTGCGGCGGAGTTGGTGCCCTGTCCTGTCTGCCTTGGGGGACAGTTGTGGGCTCAGTGTTAGGACCGTTTGTGTTTAACATCTTTGCTGATGACCTTGATAAGGACATGGGGTGTTTCACCAGCAAGTTCACAGATGACACCAAGGTAAGCAGGAGTGTTGATTCACATGAGGACAGGGAAGCTCTACAGAAAGACTCAGATAGGTTGGATTGTTGGGTCAACATTAATGGGATGAGTTTCAACAAGGCCAAGTGCCGGATCCTGCGCTTGGGCCGCAATAACCCTACGCAGTGCTACAGCCTTGGGGCAGTGTGGCTGGAGCTGCCTGGCAGAGAGACCTGGGAGTTCTGGTTGACAAGAGGCTGAGCCAGCAGGGTGCCCAGGCGGCCAAGAAAGCCAAGGGCATCCTGACTTGTGTTAAAATAGTGTGACCAGCAGAAGTAGGGAGGGGATTATCCCCCTGTGCTCAGCACTGGTGAGGCCACACCTCGAGTGTCGTGTCCAACACAACACAAGAGAGATCTGGAGGGGCTGGAGCGAGGGCAGAGGAGGGCACTAGAGCTGGGGAAGGGCCTGGAAAACAAATCACACGAAAAGCGGTTGAAAGAGCTGGGATTGTTCAGTTTGAGGAAGAGGAGGCTGAGGGGAGACCTCATCACTCTCTACAACTGCTTGAAAGGACACTGCAGAGAGGTTGGTGCTGGTCTCTTCTCACAGGGAGTTAGTGATAGAACAAGAGGGAATGGCTTCAAGCTCCAACAGGGCAGGTTTAGGCTGAGCATTAGGAAAGAATTTTTCCCAGAAAGAGTGGTCAGACCTGGAATAGGCTGCCCAGGGAGGGGGTTGAGTCCCCATCCCTGGACGTGTTTAAGAGTCATTTAGATGTGGTGTAGGGGAGAACTTTGTAGAGTAGGGTAGATGGTTGGACTCAATGATCCAAAGGGTCTTTTCCAACCGAGATGATTCTATGATTTGCCATACCCTGTGCTGCCCTGTGGGCTGGAGTGCTGCCCCGTGGGGTGGGAGGCTCCAAGCTGCTGGCGCCAGGAGCAGAGGTGCAGCTGGGGTGGCGGCTGCCTGCTCTGCCCCAGACGTGGGACAAACGGGAAGGAAAAGCAGCAGATTTAAGCAAGGTGGGGAGCAGCAGGGAGCCTGGTGGGGGCGGTGTCAGTGCTTGGGGGGGTGACACCAGAGTACCCCTGGACTTGCAAGGCTCGTCCTCCCCATTCCCTCCACCATTAGGCTGATAAATGAGCATTGCAGAGCCACTGGCCATGGCCCCCCAGCTCTGCAGCCCCAGTTGCCTCTGTGTCGTGCAGGAGGGCACGGGGCTTCAAGCCCCCCAACCTTTCGGTTGCATGAATGACATACACTGTCTCCAGCTGCTGCAGGACCTGGCTGCTTCCCTCTACAGCCAAAAGTGGTGGACAGGCTGGGGGAGCTCACATCCGCAGAAGTCCACATCCCCAGCCCACCCCTGCAGCCTGGGGGGCAGAACAAGGCAGGAGTCCGTGCAGAACCCTGTTGTCCTGCCTTGCCAACCTCTCTCTGGGGCCCTCGCCCACAGCAGAGCGCTTGTGCGGATCAGAGCAGTTGTCCCTGCATGTGTGTGGTTTTGTGAGCATCCCACGTGGCTGCTGGTGTTGTCCTTGCTCCCCCGCCGTGCCTCCCATTTCAGCAGCATGCAGCATGGTGACCTTGTAGATCCTGTCGTGGCTTTGATGTCACCTGAGATACCAGACAGAGTGGTCACAAGGCCAGGACCTGGGTGGGGAACCCCCATGACCTCACCCTTGCTTATCTCCCTGCTGGGATGTGCCCAGAGGTCCCAATCCTCTGGGACCAAGCCTGTAGCTTGGAGCCCCTGCCCCAAGGCACACTGGGGCACCTGCAGCCTACAGGCAACTGACGGTCCCTCTCTCTCCTGGGCAGGGCTGCCGGGCAGGGTGACAGCCACATGGTGCCGGGGAGCACCAGAGCAGGAAGGAGCTCATGTCTGCGCGCACATGGGCGCGTGGGCTCTGTCCCCGCTCTGCAGGGCGAGATGATAGACCGCATCGAGTACAACGTGGAACACTCGGTGGACTATGTGGAGCGGGCTGTGTCTGACACCAAAAAAGCAGTGAAGTACCAGAGCAAAGCCAGACGGGTGAGTCATGGCACTGGCCATCTTCCCCTGCCTTACACTGCTGGCACCGCCATCCCTGCCTGCACTCCTGCCCGCCCCGCTGCCAGCACAGAGGAGCGGGCAGCATGGCGCAGCCTCACGTGAGCGTGCCTGGACACTGCTTCACCCCACACTGCTGGGTGCAGCACAGCTCCTGCTGGTGGCACCAGCTGAGGAAGAGCCTCCCAGCACAGGCTGTGTGAGCGCCAATGATGGGCCGTGGGGCAAGGGTGCTGCCTGGGGGAAGGAAAGGGGACAGGGTCGACCCCACGTGAGAGCCANCTGCCTCTCCCCATCTCCACACCTGGTCCCTTATCAGCCTGGGGACCCAGGAGCCACCAGCTCAGCTCTGCCAGCCTGGGGCTGAAGGGGGAGCTGGGATGCCCATCCCTGCCCCAGGGCTGCTGGAGCCTCTTTGGCTCCCATGGTGAGAGCCCATCACAGGCAGACAGGGATGGGGCAGATCACAGCCCCCATCTTGAGGGGCCAGCCTGCCCAAACACTCACAGTGCCCTCTCCCTTTTCTCCCTGCTGGTGCTGGGACACCTGAGCAGAAGAAGATCATGATCATAATCTGCTGCGTGATCCTGGGTATCGTCATTGCCTCCACCTTCGGCGGCATTTTCGGCTAGACTCACCCCACAGGACTTTGTGTGCGATGGATGGAGCCGCGCGTGCCCTGGGGCCGCAGCCACGCCGGAGCAAACCACGTCGCCCCGGAGCCTCCCAGCAGCATTTCAGTTTATAATGCATGGTTGTTTGTGATGCTGTGTGTGCGGTGCGTCTGTGTGGAGGGAGCGCCGGCCCCGGGGCGCAGGCAGGGTGCGGGGGACGGTGATGGGCGCAAGGGGGACCCTGGCAGGGAACCCGAGCTCTCATCACTGCTCCAGCCCGGGTGGCTGGCTTGCACTGCGTGGGCAGAGGTGCCCTTAGGCGCTGCTGCACCTCCTGTGCTGGGCAGTCTCTGTTAGTGACAGCTGAGGATGAGAAGGGACCGATGAAGAGTGTTAGGGGTCTTTGGCAGCACAGTGCCCAGTCAGCCTCCCCCAGCTTCCCCATCACCTCCAGCAAAAGCTCTCATGTCTGTCAGCCGCATCTGCGCTTGCCAACACCTTTCCTTGGGCTGCTTCTCCCACAGGGCCCCTCCCCAGGGGTGTGCTCCCCCTGTCCCTGCCTGTCCTGTGGCCGTGCCATCTCCCAATAGCAGGGATGCCTCTCCCTGGGCAAGCCCTCACCCCGGTGCGGGTGCCAGGGTCTGGATGTGCTGCTGCTGGAGGCGGGCACCTGATGGAACAGTGCGGGATGAGGAGCTGCTGCTGGACACCATCACAGTTACTTGGGAATGGGGAAAGGCCACATGGGGACCTGTGCTGCACCCTGGTGCTGGCCCAGCAGGGCAGGAGGGCACAGGTACATTAAGGCCACCAGACCTGCATGAAAGCCTCATCGTTCTCTTCTCAGTCCTGGCACATGGTGGCCCTTGTCTCCTGCCGCCCCCAGGCCTGGGCTCTGGCTGTCGGGGTTTGGGTCTGACGCTGGCAGCCCCCAGCAGTGCTTGCCTGGCAGCTGGGCTGCTTCCAGCTGTACTTCTCCACACAGGCACCCATCGCTGGGGGTTGGAGGCAGTTGGGCCCTTGTTGCATCCAACCCCCTGCAAGCTAGAAGCAGCAGCCTTCCTCCTCCTCTGTCCTCCCAGCTCCTGAGCAGGGCAGTGCCTGACTGCCCCTTCCATCTCTTCACCACATCTTGGCACCTGCCTGCCCCTGTCACCTCCTCCTGGCACAGTGTCTTTCTGCCTGCTCATCCTCTGGGCTGTTACATCGAGGCACCCAAGCTTGGTGGGGTGCTGTGGAAGCACATGGGAGCCCCGTGCCCTCCATCACACCAACTACATGGATGCAGCCACCATGGTGTGGTTTGAACCTGCCAGCAGCTTGGAGGACCCCTGTGTGGCCACTGTCCCCTCCTCAGGCTGAGGGCAGGGCTCAGCCCTCACTTTCCTGTGGAGACTCCAGGGCTCCAGCTGGCCCATGCACATGCCAAAGTCACCACAGAGGATCCCAGAGCACGGTAGGCACCTGGGGCTGGGCTTACAGCCGCACACGGGGGCAGGTGCTGGACCAAATCCCAGATGCTGGTAGCAGAGAAAGGGCACGTGATGGCAGTGAGGGCTGCAGTTGCAGGCAGCGTGTCATCTCCCTGCTCCCACCAGGCGAGGACAGGGCTGTTCCACCCTGGCCAGGTGCCGTAGCACAGGCAGCAGGCCCACCTGTGGTGCCCATGGGTGCAGGGGGGAAGGCAACAGGCTGCAGACAGGACTGCACTACCTTCCCCGGGTGCAGCACTGCCCAGAAGCAACCCAGGCTCTTCCCCTGCCACCGCCACCCAAGGCCCTGCACTACAGCCCCTGGTTGAGTTCAGATGTTGTCAGGAAGCACGTCCATCCCAGTCCCCTGCCCTGCCCAGCCCAGCCCAAACCTCAGCGGGTGCAGCCATGAGAACATCCAAGACTGGAGCCCCTTTCTCTCACAGTCCCACAACAAGTGACGCAAGCTCCAGCACTGCAGCCTCCATGTGCAGAAGGGCCTGGGGCACGGGGACCCCAGCAAGCAGGGGCAGGCCGGCCTGGAGTCCCCCTCCTCCAGAGCAGGGGGCTGGCACTGGCAGGGTCCTTGCTCTGTGAGGATGTCTGCCTAGAGGAAAGGGAGCTGGAGGTGATGCACGGGTGCCCGCTGCTCCTGCCCCTGTGCAGCTCCCTGCCACCGCAGCCTACGCTCTGCTCTGCGGAGCCAGCAAGAGCGCTGCACCCCCTCCTCCAGGAAGCAATAATGCTGCTGGCAGGGCTGCTCTGCAGCAGGCAGGCAAAAAAAAGCTCTTCTCAGGCTCTGACCCTGCAGCAATGCCCACCGCTAGCGTAAGGTGACGTTTTTTCTTCCAAGCAGTTTTTGTGGCACAAGCTCACATGACATCAGGGCCTTGGCCCACCCCTGTGAAGGTACAAGGCCAAGAACAGCACTGGGGGTATTTGGCACTCGCTCCTTCCTTGGTACCACCACCGCCAGCAGCCCCACAGCAGCAGGAGTCGGACGGGGCCACAGTGGGCGATTCTGTCACTGGTGTTTTGCTGGGAT
Organism: Thinocorus orbignyianus; assembly: GCA_013400375.1. NCBI lineage: Eukaryota > Metazoa > Chordata > Aves > Ciconiiformes > Thinocoridae > Thinocorus > Thinocorus orbignyianus. Next base: position 61,399 of record VXBW01007287.1, on the reverse strand, counting down.
CCTGCAGGCAGTGGTGCTGCCAGGCTCCGACCCCAGGGAGCAGGCTGCCATTGCTGCCCCACGGGCAGGCTCACACTGTCCTCGCTGTGAGGGGAGGGTGTTTTGGTGCAATAATTACCCCTGCACTACGGGAAGCCCCGTTCACTTCCTTTTTACCTACCCATTGTTGCATGTAAAGACCAGATCACCAACTGTGGTTGTGCTTTGGGGAAACATTTCAATTTTTCTTTCCAGCCCCGCCTCAGACCGCTTGTCCTTTGGGTTCCACCACCTCTGTTCCAAGTGCCACCTGCCCTCCCAGCGCCGGGAGCGTGTCGATGCAGTATTCCACGAGCAGTGTGGGGCACGCACAGCTTGCACTCGAACTGGGGATTGTTTATTTTGTAATAAATGTACTTGAAGGCTTTCCGAGCCCCCTGTGGAGTTGTACTGTTGCTATACTGTGAGCTAAGTGTCCTTGTTTTCTATGTGGATCTTGACCCTGGCTTGCTCTGTCTCACTGGGCTGGATGACACTGTATGTTGCCTCTTCTATCCTTCACCTTTTCCCTCCCTGCTAGCCTCCCTTCTCCCAAAGCTTTGGGTGCAAAACAGCTTCCCATTTTGTGGAATTTTTATGTAGAATAAACATTTGTAACTGTAAAGCTCTGGTTGGCACCTCTGTTTCAGGGGAAGGGAGAAGGTGACAGGGAGCAAGGGCTGGGGTGTGGGGACCCCAGCGTGCTGGAGCACTAAAGGATACAGGGTGGGCCTGATGCGAAGCACCGACAGGAGCAATCACCACAGGAATGGCCACTTTTGCCAGGAGGAAGATTTGCCCTCACGGGACACACACATTTATACTGTCCAACTCCCCACCTGCAGGCAGAGCAGAAGCTGGCAGGGAATGAGGCACTGTATTCCAACCTCAGTACTCCCATGCACTGAGAGCAGGACACAGGAGACCAGCAGCACTTGTGACTCATTAACTGTTTAGTGAGGAGGCAGAATGTAATGTTCTAGCTCACCTGGAGCTCCAGATGGCTCACTGCACTCTCAGGAAGACAAGCAATGGCATTGCAGACACCAAGTGGCCAAAGCGCTCTCCACCGCTCTATCTTCTCCAGTAAAACCAGGCTGAAAGCTTTGCAGTTGGCTGGCCGAGCCACTTTACACCTTCAAGAGCCACAATGACCTGTCCCAGCAAATACCAAGCATGGCGTGCCTATCTGTGCCATCCACAGAAGGCTCACCGGAGGGACCAACACACCATCTTCCATGCCAGCAGTGTCCAGAGCAATTCAGAAGCGAGGGCGTCGCTTTCGACCCGTGTATTTTGTGTCTGCTCGCACTTCCCTGTGCAGAAAAGCAGAAAGAACCAAGCATAAGCCACAGGTCATTCTGGGAGGGGAAGCAGATTTCTGGCAGGAATTTGAACACGTGACAGCAGGCCAGACCAGCACAGTCAAGCTCAGCTGAGGACTCAGATGAACTTACTTGCCCTGTCGTCGCCTACGCTCCTTCTTCTCAAGAATCCAGTCCCGGCTTTTCTTCACAGACTTGCCCTTGGCATTTCTGAACCGTGTCCTATAAAGAAAATGGACAGCAGCTGGAGAGGAACTGAGGTGTGGGGGTACTTTTCTGCCCCGGAGGACTGCCACCCAGAACTGGGCATGCCTTCTGCCTCAAAAAAGCAGTGAGTACCCCTCCCACCACCCCGGGAAGATGCTCAGCCAGCACTGGGGCAGGTGGCCGAACAGTCCTACTGCAGATGCACTGGGGAACGAGGCTGCTTCCAGCCCCAGCTCTGAGCTGAGGGATACCTACCCTCCACAGGCTGCAGCAAGCCAGTACTGCCCTGTGCCACATCTAACACACCAGCACCATGCTGGGCTCTGCAATCTCAAGGGAACAAGGGCTCACGCAAAATCACCTTCTCCTTCCCTGCTCTGAACAAAGCAGGCAAAGCCTCTGGCCTCCCAACAAGTTGTCGTTCTGATATTGCTCTCCGAGACCAGGTAATCCCTGGTCTAAGGGAGCAGAGGACAGCAGTGTAAGAGGCAGGAAAACATGGCAGCCACAAGCTCCGGGCGGCCACGACGACTTTCCTCTCGTTTTTGTTGTCTGTCTCTCCCAATAGCTGCAAGAGGGGCTCCTCCCTGCACCACTGCCATGGGAAGAGACATGGCCAACAGATCACAGGTAAGCAGAGCTAAGCAAAGAATCTGACAGCAGAAGAAAGGGAACATCAAGCTTCAGGCACAGCAGGCTGTCTTCCCCAACTACAAAAAGCTAAGATTGGTATCACCAGCACTGTAAACATAGAATCATAGAACAGTTAAGAGTTGGAAGGGACCTTCAAGATCATCCAGTTCCAACCCCCCTGCCCTGGGCAGGGACATGTCCCACCAGAGCAGGGTACTCCAAGCCCCATCCAGCCTGGCCTTGAACCCCTCCAGGGATGGGGCAGCCACAGCTTCTCTGGGCAACCTGGGCCAGGGTCTCACCACCCTCACAGCACAGAATTTCTTCCTAATATGTAATCTAAATCTCCCCTCTTCTAAGTTCCATTCCCCCTTGTCCTGTCACTCCACTCCCAGACAGAGTCCCTCTCCAGCTCTGAACATCCCCCTCCCATCAACACTGACCTACACTACAGCGCTGAGCTAGGGAGCCAAGTGCCAGACAGAAAGTACAGCTCATACCAAATGTTCAGCTGCTGCTCTAGGGTAAGCATCAACAACAGCCCCATGACACCACAGCAAAGCCCTCCAAACTAACCCGTTCTGTTCCCTGTGTCTGAGGCCCTTCAATAAATTAGTTCCCATGGGTGCTGCCAAGAGTCTTCCCAGTCCCTTCCTTTCAGCCACTTCTCACATAGCCGTGCTATGGTCCTCACAGTCAGCAAAACCCAGCCCTTATACTCCCCACATTCCTTGCTTGAGGAAAACTTGTGGCTTCACCCCCTACATGATACCTCTCATTGGTGAACTTTGCATGGTGTGTCTCTTCTTCACCAGCACATTCAATACCAAGGCCCTGAAAAGCAAATTGGGAAGTTTAACTCTGTCTGCTCCAGAGCAGAGCTAACAGTCACACCACCTAAATTAAGGGCTCTGCAAGGAGAAGGAACGGAGCAGGGACAAAGTGGTCTTCCAGACTGTGGCAAAGAAACCAGATCTTGGGGAGAGCAGGGGCTGGTGAGACTGACAGCAAATTTATAAACAAAGTCACATCTGCACATGCACAGCTGCTTGGCTCCCACTCTCACCCACAGCTCTTTCATGTCACCCAGCACCCAGGAAGGAAACTGCTGCCTTGTGGATCTCCTCACCTTCGGTAATGTGCCAGATGTCCCAACAAAGAGACAAAGGAAGAACCTGAAAGAACAAGAATACAGCGCGTGAAGCTGGGATTCAGTATGTGATTCCCAGTTCCCAAATAAGACTGAGACTGGTTGTAACAGTCAGATTTAAGCTGTGATCTCTGTCCAGGACTGGACAGGAGGGAGAACAGCTTAGAAAAAAATTAAATAAATCACTGCTAAACCCAGGCCTCACCCCAAACACACACACACACAGAGACACATGACTCACTTCTTGGCTTTGGCGCTGTTGGGGTAATCTACCACCATTCCCCCGGTAAAGCCAGCTCTCATAGCTTGGGCCGTGATGAGCTCCAGCTGGAAAAAGAAACATGTGCAAAGTTATTTAGCAGTCACCCACCAGCAATGGCCAGCTGTGGTTCACCACAGCTAACTACACTTGCCAAAGAACCCATTTCTGCTCCTATAAAACTCTGCACAAGCTCTCAGTTCTGCAGTACCATCCAGACACCTGTCAGCTGCCTTTACTTGGTTGTCCCTGCTCCTCAGTCTACCCTGGATTAACTGCATAGCAGTCTCTCTCCGAGAGGGATACAGGGCTGCATTTTCCAGCCCTGGGGAGTTACAGTACAGTGCTGATGACTACAGGTCAGTCTGCAATCCCAGTCACATGGGAAAATTGAGGACAGCAAATTCAGATCATGTCCTTCCAATCTCTTTAATTTTAAGGCTCAGCCCGCGACAATCTGTGAAGCAACAGAAATTGCAAAGGGCGTTCTCCTTGTAGGCTTTTCTGGGGCTCTTGAGGAGTTTTAAAGAAAGCAGGAAGGACAGAGACACAGACCCAATGTGGAGAAACGTGATGCATTCAGAGCACCAAATGGCATGTAAGTTCTCTACCTGTTCCTTTTCTCCACTGACTGATGTCATGTACCTGTTCTGAGTTCTCAGGGTATAGCTGCAGGACAGCTCGGGATCCTTGGGCCTACAGGAAATAAAGTCAGTCACAAATCTGCCTTGGTGCAATCAACCCTTCTAGCGACACAATTCCTAGCCCAGACACTAGTGCCCACCTCCCCATAGCCTCCTGGGAGAGCTGCTTAGGCTGCAGAGCCAGCTCCTGCACAGCACAGCAAGGCATGTGGGTAACAGCAGGGATCAGAGAAACGTGAAACCATGCAGGGATCAGAGAAGCACAAGACACCATGAAGACAGGCAAGGAGATAGGAAATGGGCACTCCTGCCAGTCCTGGACTTCAGAGCAGCATTTACTTAAAATACTTGACTTAAAATATGCACCCATGAGGATGTGTAAGTAGGCAAAGGCCTAACTGGGAGAGCATGACACTCACCAAGGCAGTATAAAGAGTTGAGAAGAATCGATAAAGGCGTTTTGGAGGGTTGTGTGATTTCTTATCAGCATTACAAAGCCACTGCACCGCAGAAATACTGAAAAAGAAAACAAGACCCGGGAACACTGAGTCATCAACTGTTTCGCAGAGCCTGGCACCTCCCTTTGAGTGTACTTCCAGCACTAAGCATGTGTTAGGCTTTAGAGAAACTATTTAATTTCCTCTGTGTAGCTTTGCCTTCTGCTTTGCAGTTACACGAACTCCTCTGGAGACTCACTATGCCAAAACTCAACAAGATGCAGCAGCTATTCAAGCACAAAAGAATCACCAAGCATCCCCTTTAGGCCAAGTGCTCAAATAATTCAAGTACTTAGCTGTGGCCTTTGCATGGCCATGCACGTTTTTGCCAATCCCAAACAGACCACTTGGATGAGCAACAGACAGGCCCTTCTCCTTCCTAGCACCTTTCTGAGGTATTCTCTAACCAGAAACATATTTCTGTCCCCTTTACCTAGCCCTTCATCCCCAAACCAACCACCAAACCTTTCATGCAGCTGAGCAATGGTACAGACATCCTTTTTTTTCTCCTCCTTGGAGCAGGTCTTAACCCTCTTGAAAATATTACCAATTTTATTTTATCTACTTCAATTAATTCCTAGCTCACCGGCACAAAAGACAAGCACCACTTGGGAAACAGCCACTGGAACTGTTTCTGCCATCCAGGATCTCAGCAGCTTCTCCCAGAGAGGTGAAGTCAAGTCCCATGGAGTGACTGATAAGGACAGTTGCACTCATTGTACAGGGACCATGTGTACTGTACAAACAATGCAGTTATGTGAAGCATCAAGAGAGCACAGTTAAATACACAAACACACCTGATACAGCCGTCAAACATGCCAGGCCTGATGGGAATGCCATGACCCACATCTGCAAGGAGAAGGTCTCCTTCCACCTCCCTCTCCACGGCCACATCTGCAGAGAACACAGCACAGCTCATCCAACCAGCTCACACCTCTGGGGGCCACCTCTGAGGTGAGGTGAGGGTGGCAGGGGAGGAGAGCCTGCTCACCCAGCATGGCAGGACTGATGTCCATGCCAATCCAGTAGTGACCTTCATCGGAGATGTAATCCCCACTCAGCCCAGAGCCACAGCTGAAGGGAGGAAGGGGGGAAAACACAGACATCACAGGCCTGGTCTGAGAGTGACTCCAGCCCGCTGCAACACTACAGCAGCCTGTCTCTCCCTCATCTCTCACAACAGAGAGATGCCAGTGCCACAGAGCATGGATGTCCCTCGTCCCTGGGTGCCCTTCAGGCCCTAGCACTGCAGCCAGTTGAAGCCCCAGATGCACCATGTGCCACGACACAGGGCAGGGCCCCCACTCACCCCACATCCAGCAGAAGGCATGGCCGGTCCTCAGGCAGTCCCAGCAGCTCCACAGCCCGCTCCGACATCTGTGACTGGATATCCACCACCCGGGAACTGCAAGCCATGGCTAGGGAATGAGCAAGCCCCGTGGCCTGCCCCCACCTCACAGACAGGAACCCCACCACGGTAGGGTTACCCTCCCGCCCCCACTTCACGACAGAAACTCCACCACGACAGGGTTACCCCCCCGCCAACGACGGGACTCCTCTGCCGCCGCCACAGGGTGGAATCACCCCCACTAGGGCCGCACGGCAGAGTGCCCCACGCACACCAGGTTCCCCCGCTGTCCCCCCATCACCACACACACACACCCGCCACCGCCTCACGGCAGAACCCCTCTCCGCCCGCACGGCCCGCCTCTGCCATACTTCTCCGTGTACTTCCGCGCCTCGGCCTCATCGTAGAACTGCAACAAGAGAC
>VXBW01007287.1:44323-54658 GCA_013400375.1 Thinocorus orbignyianus | reverse complement strand
CCGCCCCGGCCCCGCCGCCACCCCGAGCCCCCGCTGCCGCCCGCCGCGGACCCGTCCCGCCGCCCTTCGACTTCGACGCCTTCTACCGGGCGCACTACGGGGAGCAGCTGGAGCGAGAGCGGGTGCTGCGGGCGCGCCGGGAGCAGATGCGCCTCCAACGGGAGGAGGCCGCGGTCCAGGGACGTTTGCGGCTCCTCTCTGACCTCTCAGTTGGATTCATCTTATTCCTGGGTTGTGCAATTATCTACGGCCTCAAGTGACCGCGGGGCCGGGCAGTCATCGGTCACCCACCCAGCTCCAGCACTGTGACGGGAAGGAGTGTCACCAGCGGGCACAGCAGCTGGCTGGGGGTTGTCCCCTGCATCCACACCATGTGCAGGGTCTGCTCCTCAGGCTGTGACATTTCCCCTCTGCTGATCTGACCTTCCGACGTGGTGTGTGACCAGGAGGTGCCCGTGTGTGAACTCTGCTCCTCAGGCTGAGATACGTCCCTTCTGCCATTGTGACCTTCAGAGATCGCGCACAACCAGCAGGCTCCGTGCTTGGGCTCTGCTTCACGGGCTGCGACCTGCCCCCTATGCTGGTATGACCTTCAGACACGGGAGCGCAGGTAGCGGGCACAGCACACGGCTGTGACTTGACCTCTGCAAGTGTGACCTGCCGACAGCGTGTGACCACTGGATGCCACGTGTGGGCTCTGCTCTACAGGCTGTGATGTGCCCCTGACACCAGTGTGACCATGCAGACATGCTGCAGTGTGGCCCCTCTGTGGATACAGCCTGCAGATACAGTGCCTGACCGGTAATTGCAGTTCATGGACTCTGCTTTGTGGACTGCGATGTGTCCTCTTCATTGGCACTGCTGTTTGCCCTTGGTGGGAACCACGTGCCTGTTCTAAACTGCAGCAGAGATTAAATGGCTGTCAGTGGTGTTTGCATGCTGTGTGTGTTCATGGAGGTGCTCTCACTGGTTCTGAGTTACAGCTCTCTATGGTTTTCTGTTAATCTGGGACCTGCCACCTCTGTGCTGCCACACCTGTGGTTACTACATCTTTGAGGAATTTTAGGAGTGTTGGTCTCCAAACTGGATCGTTGTCATTGTTCAGGGTTTGTCGCACTGTGTGAGTACTAAAGTCTTGGCTTTAGCAGCCTGGAAGAATGAAACCTTGGCAGCCTTATATCCTGGTCAGCGTGTGACATCACCTAGAGGTGCTGCCCAAACCACTTTTGTGTTCAGAACAGCCTGTCCTGTCTAGGGTTTGCCAGGAACTTTGATCAAGACCATCTCACACAGGCCTTTGTGGCTGGGAGTGGTACCCTTCTGAGCGCTGAGTGGCATTACTTGTGTTTGACATGCATCTAAGCATCATTTGCACATGAGAGTATTTGCCTATTTAAATACTGAAGTGTTTTAAGAACCAAAGATTCTGTCTTCCAGAGCTTCTGTCTTTCCTTGGGTGAAGATTTCGCCTGCACTGTGCTGGTACTACATGGAGTCAGCGAAGTTTCACGGTATTGAACTTGGAGTGTGCCAAAAACTTCATCTGCATTACTTTGCACTGGATTTGCTGGGCCTGGCTGGCAGCAGTCTGCACAGGAGCCAAGTCTGAGCCTCTCACTGCAGTGACCCTCAGTTATGTTTTCTCTGACACAAAAACGTTAAAAGTAAATGTTCCATGTTTTACAGCCACAGAGTTTTGTGACACTGCACTGAGCCCCAGGAAGTAGCGTGGCAGGGAGTGTGATGTCTACTGGTACAGGGTATGTGTACAGGAGAGCTTTCTACCTTTTCTGGAAAGCATTGTACCACTTCCAGCTGCTGTGTCTTTGGAGCAAATTCAGCCCAGAAGCAGAGAGTGAGCTTTTCAGGATCCTCTCTGGTTGTCAGTCCATCCCTCTGTGTGGCATTATGGTGCTGAAATGTCAGCTTGTGAATAGCAGGAGCTTGATGTTTGAGGGCATCAGTGACAGAGTGAAAGTCTCCAGAGTTGTGGCTCTGTGTCAAATGCTGATGCTTTCTCATGCTATGAAGCAAGTCACTTGAAAGACCAGAGGTGGCTTGCCTGGCAGAGCTTGCCAGGAACTCTTCTCTTCCAGGCTGGAAAGGCTAGGGATGTCCACGGGAAGCAGTAGGTACTAGAGAGCACCTTTCTAGTTCCTGATGTTGTGGCTTGCAGGTTTTTAAGGCAGCCCTGACAAACATGAGTTGTCCTCTGGAATGATCTTTCTTAAATCTATGTAGTGCTGAGGCCTGGGGCTGTGGGCAGGCTTTGTACTCAGCCCTGAGCCAGCCCCCTGCCAGAGCTGGCAGGGTCTGGTGTGGTGCAGTATGGAGCAGGAGAAACAGGCTGGCTGGTGTGCTGTTTGCATTGCTCTGTCCCTTAGCACTGGGACAGGGAAGAACTGTTCCAGTAAGCTGGCTGGGCTGACTCTTCTGCTCTGTGCCTGGTGCTCATGTCTGAAATTGGGCACCAGGCACCAAAACTGAGCTAATCCGTGTGCCTTTCAGTGAATGATTTGGGTGGCTCTTATTACTGGTTCTTCCTCGTCTTCCTCAGGTCTTTGTGATGTATCTTGCACATTAAAGATACCTGGCTGATGACTAAATGGTGGGCTTGGGTAGTAAATATTCCTTGTATTTGCTGGAAAACAGAGGGTAGGGGATGGGCTGGTATATCACTTGGTGACTGCAGCAGGTTGAGGAAGGGTGTGGGGAGGAAGGTTGTGTTTCCCTGAGGCCGTGCTGGGAGGGCTGGGTGTACTGCCTGCAGTCAGCGGGGTGGGGGTAGAATAGCTTGCCTGCGCCACCGAGGACTTCACTCCTGCCTGCTGGCACCCTGTGCTGTGCTGCCTTTGATGCGTGGGGGTTGCTGTGAGCTTGTGACATTCCCCCTGTGCTCGCTGTGCTCTCTGCACTCAGATGCTACAGGCAGCGTTTAGTTTTGCCGCTGATTTTGGTCAGAGCTGGGGCAGCATGGCATGTGGGATGTGGAGGGATGCTTTGGGGCATACAGTCTGTCACTTTTTGGGTTGGTACAGTGTATGTTTCTCCCCAGCGTCACCTTTGCTCTGGTCAGGCATGAATGCTCCTCTGTTCCAGGAAGGATTTCAGGAGCTTGGACAGAAATTAGCCAGAACTAGTCCAAATGCAGAGGTTGACTGCCAGCTCCCGGTATGCCACATTTCTACCCCTACGTCGTCTTGTGTCAATATTGTTGTCATGTTCTTGTTTTTCCCTAGTTGTTTTCTTGATGGGGACGTGCCAGGATAAACTGCATTTCTTGGGGCTTTCCTTTAGCCAGACAAGCTCAGTCCTTGTGGGGTGCCTGTGACACAACTGCTCAGGGAAATGCAGCAGGGCCTAATGCTGACAGCAGTGGTGTGACAGCAGGGGCTTGTGTGAGCTATACAAGCCCACCAGGATCAGAAGGTCAAAGCAGAAAAGGAGAGGAAACAAGGCATAAGTGGGGCTGATAGGATGTGTGAGCCTTGCTGCACGGGGACCTACTCTGTATTTAAACTCCATGTTCTGCTTCTCCTGTGGCAGTGGCTAAGCAGTGCCCTTACCCAGAGGTGACTATTCAGTGCTCCATCAGTGGGATGCTGAGCAATCAGAGAGCTACAAAGCTGTCTTGAGTGGGGAAGCACTGGTCAGATCAGTGAGAGCCATGAGGAGTTTGCTTTCCCTCACACTTTCTGCAAGGGGATATAGGCTTGTGCAGAGCTCCGGCAGCTTCATCTAGCAGCTGGATCGGAGCCCTGCAGCAGAAAGTAAAGTTCTGCAACTGATTGTGGCTGTGGCTGTCTTCACACATCAGGGACAGCAAGGACAGATCCTTGGGGGTACTGAGCCACAAGGGGCTGTTCTGTGAGAGACAGAGCCCATCTTCCTGTAGCTGGGGTCAAGGGAGCTGTGGGTAGGGGTCACAGCCGGGAACAGCTTTTGATCCTGGGTCTGCTGCAGGCTTTGCCTCCTGAGGGTGTACCCAGTTCACACAGAGCAAATCTCAGCAATGTACTGCAGTCACAGCTGTCGCACAGCCCACTCCTGGATCGTGCCCTCGGGGTGGTGAGGATGGCAGTTTCAGCTGGGGAGGCGGTCACCTTGAGTTTTCATCCTTAGCCTTTTACTGGGAGGAGTGTGATGTTCACCATGGGTATCTCCTCGCTCTCAAGTGCACTGGGGCCACATTTTCTAGCACATTCTGCCCCTCTCTTCGTTGCTCTGCAGCTCCACATTATGTCTGCCTTAAGAGTAAAGGATGTATGCGTGCTAGATGCTGGTGTTTTGCTCTGTTACCCCTGACACTGATTTTTTGTTTTGCCAGCTCTCAGATTTATGTCACTGAAAGGAATTGCCAAAGGGTGAGTTGCTGGTGGGACCTCAGCTATTGCTCTGTACTGCTCTATCTTGCACCTTCACCCCAGGGGTTATTCTGTGTAACTTCTTATTACTCATTCCCACTCTTGAAGTACTAACAGCAGACATTGCACCGTGCCATGGTACAGGGGAAGCAAAACTGTAAGTAATCAACAGCCACTTGGTAATTAGAGGCTGTTACAAACTAAGTAAATCAAACAAAAGCTCCAGGTGAGCTGAGGGAAGCCCAGATGAAGCCTGACGGTCCCAGTCCTGAGGCCTTGCAAGCTCAGTGCAGGCCCATTCCCCAGCCCTGTCCCAGCCCATTCTCGCAGGCGGATGTCCCTGTAACTGCAGGTTTGGGGTGCTGAGCTGCTCACCTCGGCTGCTGGGGGGTGCAGCCTGTGGGCAGGGGGTCTCAGTGCCTCATTAGGACCTCTTCCCTCTATCTGGAGAAGCTGGGCTGCTCTTTGGGAAGAAAGGGGTTACCCCTGGCTCCTGGCAGTCTTAGAGGTGCCAGCTGGGCTGGAGGCATGAGGGGCAGAGACAAGGAGCTACAGCCAGAGCAAGCAGGGTCCTGAGCAGCACTGGAGGGAGAGCCCCCTCCTGCAAGAGGGGCTGGCGTGGCAGGGATGAGTGTGAGGGGACAGCCCCAGCCCTCACCTGCCCTGGCATGTGTGGCAGAGCTCTGCAACCTCCTGCTGCTGCTGGGCCCACAGTGGCTCTGCCACCCCCCCAGAGGAGAGTCACACTGTTGGCAGCACCTGTGGGAGGGGGGGGCAGCTCTCACTCCCTTCAACAGCATCAACAGCATCCCCTGCAGCGACAACTCTGTTAATAGAGTTAACTGTTAATAGAGTTTTCTCGGTTAACAGCCCTGCTACCTGGGCAGGGCGGGGGGGCAGCTGGGGCACCCTGGCACCACTCCTCACTGGTTGGCCCCAGCCCGGGGTCCCCTGACGACCTGGAGCTGGGGCTCAAAGGGTCTCCTGGAGGCTACTTGTGCTGGGGGGCATCCCTTCTCTCCCAGGTGTCCTGTTCCTCCTGGTCTGGGGACTGCTGCTTCACCCAGCCTGGCTTCTGAAAATCTAGACCCGGGGGAGCCGGGGAGGCCAGGGAGCTGGCAAGGCTGGCTTCCTGCCTGCCCCCCCGGGTTTGGCTGCCTGTCAGCTGGCAGAGGGGCTGAGCTGGCCCCAGGCTGCTGCCTGGCCCAGGGCAGAAAGGAATGCAGGTGTGCACTGGGTGGAGGGAGCGGAGGTGCATTGCCCCCCTCTTTGGGGGCTGCAGCGCTTGGTGCAGGCATGGAGGGGCACTGTTACCAGTGTCCCTGCCTTGTACCCCAGGTGGGACTTTGTCCTCAGCCCAGGCCGCCTGCGGAAGGGGCTGGAGCTGCCCGTACAGGAGCAGTGAGGCAGATCCCCACTGCTGCCGCGCTCCCCAGAGATGCAGGGTGCGCTAAATGTTGCACGTACGCTCCCCACCGGGGCCACTGCAACTGGGGGGTCTGGCCGCTCACCGACTGGACAGGACCAACTCCAGTGCTGGAGGAACTTCCCCAGGGCAGGGGCTCACCCTGCTTGGTAGCTTCCCAGTGGTTAAAGGACCTTGTCTGAAGCGGGGTGGTGGTCAGCCTAGCAGGACCGTGGGGATGCCAGAGCCTGCCCACTCACACCCCAGCCAGGCAGGTGCCCAGGGGTGCTGCAGGGCTCCTATGGACAAAAAGCCATGGCCATGATGCCATCACCCGGGGCTCCTTTCCTCCCGAGCCAAGTGCTGAGGTGGCTATCCTCTCCCAGGTGGGCATCCAGATCCCCAGGGAGAAGCCTTGTACTTACTTGCCACCACTTCCTGTGTGTGGTTGCTCAGAGCCCTCGTAGCTTGACACACACACAACACATGGGCCCACGTCTCCATGCTGCACCCACAGTCATCTCACACAGCATCCATGCAGCCCTTGGGGTAGTCGGGAAAAACTGGAGGGGACCCCAAGACACTAGGTAGGACAGGGCTGCTTGTGCATCACAGCCCCTTCCAGACAGCACAGATGGTCCCACATGGACCAACTGGCCTTTTAAGTGCTCCTGCTTGGTCCCCTTGTTTCCCTGTCTAGATTAGCCCTCTGGGGCTGGCATAGGAATCCAACCCATGGCCTTGTGCCAGGGCTGCCTGTCCTTCCTCCTGGGATATGGCAAGCCACAGAGCCTGACTGGCAGTCAGGCATGTCCTGGCACCTTTTGGTGACGGGCTGAGTCCAAACCAAGCCTGATGGGACCCAGCAAAGTAGAAGGTACTCTGTGAAACCCTTTGGGGTTTCCAGTGACCACCATCTCTTCACCTGCAAATAAAGCCCCAGTGGCTGATGCCAAAATTATTCTAGTCCAGTTTCAACTGGTTATACTGGATGAGTGGCCCCAGTCCCGAAGACAGGACTGGACTTTGGAGTAAAGGTGGGGTACTATCTAGTGGTGGAGGGTTGATCAGACACTGCAAGCCAATGGTCTGTATTTTGGGGTGCTTTGTAGCCAAAGCCAGGGCCGTTGCTGCTTTGGATGATTTCTAAGCAGTCTATGTAACAATTTCAAGCTGCAGGCTGGGCAGCCAGCTGAGAAAGCATAAAAAAATGCTGCCACCAGACTGGGCTGAAAGCCTGGGAGGAGTCTGAAACCAAATCAAAATGTAGAAGCAGCACAGGGAACAAGTACTACAGGGGCTGCAGCTGGAGGAACAAGGGCTCTATCCCCCAGCCTTGTCTCATCATCCATTGTGTGAAATTAAGGAATCACAGAATCAGGGAATTGTCAGAGTTGGAAGGGTCCTCTAGAGATCATCCAGCCCAGCTCCCCTGCTCGAGCAGGGTTGCCCAGAGCACAGCACTCAAGGCTGCATCCAGGGGGGGCTTGAAGGTCTCCAGAGAAGGGGACAGCCTCTGCCAGGGCTCTGACACCCTCACTGGAAAGAAGGTTTTTCTTGTTTTGAATGAAACTTCCTGTGGCTTGTGCCCGTTGCGCCATGTCCTGTCCCTTGGAACCACTGAGAAGAGTCCAGCTCCTTGGGAGCATGAAGGTCTCCCCTCAGCCTTCTCTTCTCCAGGCTCAGGAGTCCCAGCTCTCAGCCTTTCCTCATCAGGGAGATGCTCCAGTCCCTTAATCATCTTAAAGCAATAGAGGAGTGCAGGATGAAATAGGGTGAGCTCAGGCCTCCTGCTGCCTTTTCTAGTGGTGGCTGAAATTAGGGCCAGTGCGAAAGAGTGGGTGGGGAAGGGGTACTGGAACCACTGCAGGGCTGCACAGAGACCGATCGATGAGAGCTGCTGCTGTGGGAGTGAGCCTGGCTGGCTGTGGAATATAACCATGAGGTTACCAGAAGTCTTTACCACATATGGGGCCAAACTGGTGGGAGATGATCCCTGGTACCTGCCTGGGGGAGAACTTACCCTCGCTGGGCTCTCCACCCCCCTTGCAGGGGCTCCTGCCTTTCCCAGGGGGTTCATGGGCTGAGCCAAGTGTAGGTGTAATACCTGGGGGGCTTACAGTCTTACAGGCTGGAAGACTTTCCTTCACTACCACTCACCTCCAAGTCTGGCAAGTGTTCCCCCCACAACCACCTCCTCCCTGCCTGTCCCACCCCTCTGTTCATAGCCAGAGCCAAGGGGTAACACAGAGAATGGAAAAGAGCCTTTATTTAGAATGCACGTGGCACCCAGTGCTCCTGGGCCCTCTTCCCTGCTATGTCCCACCCAGTGGAGCTCACTAACATCCCAGTGAACAACACGCCTCCTGTCACTGTCCCTCTTGCTATGGATGCAGAGACCTCCTCCTGCAGCAGCTCCCCAGGCACAGGACCTGCTGTCACAGCACCTGCCCCATCCCACCCCTGGTCGAGCATGTGAGCAGCCACGCCTGTGCCTGTCCGAGAGACACCGCAGCCCCTTGGAGCTGAGTCTGCACCACGCATTCACCCCGCCCCGTGCTCCCCGGCCAGGGCACTCCTGCACAGCCCCTGTGGCAGCACAGCACCAGGAGCGGAGACATGCCTCATCCCCGCCCTGCTACCGGTGTGGAGACTCTTGCTTCTGGTGTTGCAGCCGCTGCTGCCTGCGGACAGGCTGGGGGCTGAGCAGGGGGATGTGTCTGATGAGGCACAGGGGTGAGCCCGGGCTGGGGATTTTGGAGCTGGGAGATGATGGCTGGTGTTCCAGGGCTGGGAGATGGTGTCTGGGAGATGCAGATGGCATGGCAAAAGGCACAATGCCCTCCGAGGGGATGAGAAAGGCAGGCACAAAGCCATAAGAAAGATCGAAGGCTTTGGGGGCTGCTCCACTCCGCAGTGGGGCAAGGGGAGCTTGTGCTGGGCTAGCCAGGACACCTGGCTGCCCCACAGGGCCCACAGGGACCCTGCCCACCTGGCCCTTCTGCAGCAGCTCCTGCAGTTTCTCCAGCTGTGTCCGGCAGATGTGGGAGCGTGTACGGCTCTGGCAGAAGGAATCCAGAAAGGAATCGAGGGGTAGGTCCTGGGCCAGGAACTGCTCTATCTGTGCCTGTGGGACAGGCAGGAGCACAGCGTCAAGCCAAGAGAGCCATGGGACCATGGGGGGAACACAGATGGCTGAGCCCCCCCACTTCTGCAGGGCCTGGCATGCCAGGAGGGTATGGAGAGCATTGCAGGGGCCAGCTGAGGAAGGCTCGGCAGCAGTCTTGCTTGACTCACCTCCGACTCCGCCTCAGAGGCATCAAGCTTGGCTTGGAGGTGGCCCAGGGCGCTCTGCGGGCTCCACTTCTCCAGGTACGCATCTGTGCCAGGATGGGACGGGGCTGCCAACAGACCTCTCCCTGGCTGCCCCCACTGCTGGGGTTGCAGTCTTTCCCATCCCCGAGCATCAGCTCTCCCCACCCTCCAACTGAAACCCCTTAACACATCCCTGGAGCCACTTGCACACCGATGCCTTTATCCCACCACACTATCAATCCTGGCTGAGGGCTGGCTGTGCCACGGGCAGCATTACCCCGCACTGCTCCTGACGGTGGTGGGTTCAAGGGTGCTGAGCCCACTCAGACCCTTGTATTAACGCGGGTTGCTCTGTCCTTGCTGGGCTCTGCCTTGTTTCATCGGCTGCGCCCCACTCACCCAGGCGCTGCTGCTTGTCCCAACACGCCTCTCGGATCTCCCGTAGCTCCTGGTACTTGATGGCTAGAGAAGCCTTCCCATCCTCCAGTCGCGGGCGCAGGGACAGGTTCACCCTGGCCAGGGCGCAGTTTGAAGCCAAGCACATCTCCCGCTCCAGCTGCAGACTCTGAAACTGTGGGAATGGGAAACAAGGGCGGTGGGGTGTCAGCACTGGGAAAAAATGGGTAGAACCAGTGAGAGCTGGCAGCCTGCTGGGAGAGGCTGTCTCCATCCAGCGGCAAACCCTCTCCCCCTTCCCTGTCCCCATCCCTCTTCTCTGCCTGGAACGGGGGTGCTTCCCGGCAGGGAGGTAATGGTTGGACTTGGGGTACCCACCCCAGAGGGCAGTTTACCCTGATTGTGGCAACCTCACAGCTGGCTCCCCAGCCCCCTTTGCCGAGGAAAGGGCTCCTTGGCTGACAAGGACATCAGGAGAGACACACGCTCACTCTGGCTGCACACACATCTTCCACCCATGCGGAGCAGGAAGCAGAGCGCGGCGCCAGGCTGTGCTTTGAGAGGCCCAGGGGGAAGATGCTGAAATCGGGCTGAGAATGATTTCAGAACAGCCTGGTCCTGTTCCTGCAGGGGAGCACCAGGAACCACCGGAACCACTCGGAGCTCAGCCCAGTTGCAGGGAGGGAAACCGGGCCCGGCCGGCGGGGCCCTCCCAGCCTCCCCCGCATCTCGGAGCAGTGAGGGCAGCGGGGGCAGCAGCGGTGGCCCTGCTCCGGGTTCTGGTGGCCCTCGACAGGCGACGGCTGCCGAACCCCCCGGGCAGCCCAAGCTGGGGTGTGCCCGCGTCCGCCCTCG
>VXBW01007287.1:0-35846 GCA_013400375.1 Thinocorus orbignyianus | reverse complement strand
CTGTTCCTGGAAAACTGTGCACTGAACTTCAGAAAGTGCCACTCGAAGTGCCTCCTGACGTTCCTGGCCAGCCACCATCACGCTGCCTCTTGCACAACAAGCACTGTGGTCTCCCCTGGCACTGTGGCCCTTTCAGCAGTCACAAGGGAGTCTTTGGAATCGTGATGTGACACTGATGTAAAATGGGCTCACTTGAAGCCCTTCTCTGCTACTAGGAGCACTTACACCATGGATTTCTTACAGAAAATGCATGACCATCCTTTTCCTAGGGATTCTGAGTTATGAGGACTCCTTTAACCCAGCATCCACCTTGAGCTGGACAGCATAAGATGGCCAGAGCCTGCAGAGGAGCAGGGAGGGCTTTTGTCACATGCTGTTCGCTTGCAGCATTACTGCCTGTTCATGGAGGCGTCTGTGCATACCCTGCTGTGCTGCTGCTTCTGCTCAACAGCAGGTGTAAGAAAAGGCAGCCCTCAGCAAGAGCCTCGTCAGCAGCTTCCAGTCCTTGGGCAGATTTTCCAAGAGGCTGTGGCCAGTGTTTGGGTTAGGATGTGCAAAGCGGGTGAGGAGGAAGGCCACAGAGAGGATTTCTCTGAAACGCCAGCTGTGTCCTGGGTCTCAGCTCCTGCTCAGTATATGTTTGACATTGAAAGACCCACAGCTGTGGCACAGATCTGTTTGTTGCTGCTTCCTTGGCTGCGTCTGGAAAAATGCAGCCAGGAGGTTGAGGGAAGGGATTATTCACTTCTACATGTGAGATGGCAGATGGAGTATTGTATCCTGCGTGGGGCTCCCCCATTCACAACAGTGACTAAAACTCCAAAAGGAATACAGCTAAGCCAACCAAGACAGTCAAGGCAGGAGCATGTGACACGTGGACAAGCTGAGAAACATGGGCTGGTTCACTCTGGAGAAGGGAAAGCTGAGATGGGATCTTGTGGTGCCTGCAACTAACTGGTGCAAGGGGGGAGACCAAATGGAGTCAGGTTCCTCAGAGCACTGTGTCTCATTTTGGACCCCTCATTACAAGAAACATATTGACAGACTGAAGCAAGTCCAGTGAAGGCCACCAGACTGGTCAGGGGCCTGACGCTCAGGATGTGGTGGGAGAATTTGAGAGAACTGGGTTGCTCTACCTGGAGATGAGCAGGCAATGGGGAGGTCTTATTGCTGACTACACCTGCCTCATGGGAGGATACAAAGAACATGCAGCCAGACTGTTCAAGGAGGTGCATGGTGGTGGGCTAAGAACTGATGGATCTAAGTTGGAACATGGAAATTCCACTTAGAAATAGGAACTTTTTTTAAGATGAGGTTGGTTAAATATTGGAACAAGTGCCCAGAGAGAGACTGTGGAATTTCTGTCCTTAGAGGTGTTCAAGGCTTGACTGGACAAAGACCTCATTTTTCAGTAATGCTTTGAGCAGGGTTGACTAGATGACCTCCAGAGATCCCTCACAACCTAAATTATTTTATTATCCTGTAATTCTCTGACTGTCCTTGGAGGTGCACAAGGACAGGATGAGAGGCAACGGGCACAAAAGAATGCAGGGAAATTAGAATTAGATTAAAAAAATTCAGCTTGAGGATGTTCCAAAGTGGGACAAAAAAAAACCAAAAAACCCCAACCAACNCATCCCATCCCATCCCATCCCGCACTCACCCATGCTGTCTCTGTGGGGACCTGCCGAGCAGAAAGCTGAGAGGGTCTGACCTGACTGGAGGGGTGTCCAGACTGAAAGTTATAGGGCTCAGCAGGCGAGGGGGTGGAGGCATGAGACCCAAAGCGCAACACTTGTCCTACAGTTGGCAACAGGACTAGTGGTTTATGGTTTATTTGCTCTTCATCATTAATTGATATGTCCTCCAACTATGAAGGCTGTGTGTCACAAAGGTGAAGAGCTTTCTTCAGAGCCAAAGCAAATAATTTGGTACCAATAATCAAATGCCTTAAAACAACCGCATTTTACAGTGCCTGGCTGCCCCCTGCCCTGGCAGGGTTTTCCCAGGGAACGGAATCCTCTGGGCACCTCTGCACATTTCAACTCACAAGTAAATACCCAGATGACATTCTGCCTCCTGGATGGAAATCAAACATCAGATGTAAATCACTTTCTCCAGACCAGGCATTGGGTCCCACAGCCAAGAAGGACCCCACTAGACCCTTCAGAGAAGAGGTACTCTACTGTTCCTGGAAAACTGTGCACTGAACTTCAGAAAGTGCCACTCGAAGTGCCTCCTGACGTTCCTGGCCAGCCACCATCACGCTGCCTCTTGCACAACAAGCACTGTGGTCTCCCCTGGCACTGTGGCCCTTTCAGCAGTCACAAGGGAGTCTTTGGAATCGTGATGTGACACTGATGTAAAATGGGCTCACTTGAAGCCCTTCTCTGCTACTAGGAGCACTTACACCATGGATTTCTTACAGAAAATGCATGACCATCCTTTTCCTAGGGATTCTGAGTTATGAGGACTCCTTTAACCCAGCATCCACCTTGAGCTGGACAGCATAAGATGGCCAGAGCCTGCAGAGGAGCAGGGAGGGCTTTTGTCACATGCTGTTCGCTTGCAGCATTACTGCCTGTTCATGGAGGCGTCTGTGCATACCCTGCTGTGCTGCTGCTTCTGCTCAACAGCAGGTGTAAGAAAAGGCAGCCCTCAGCAAGAGCCTCGTCAGCAGCTTCCAGTCCTTGGGCAGATTTTCCAAGAGGCTGTGGCCAGTGTTTGGGTTAGGATGTGCAAAGCGGGTGAGGAGGAAGGCCACAGAGAGGATTTCTCTGAAACGCCAGCTGTGTCCTGGGTCTCAGCTCCTGCTCAGTATATGTTTGACATTGAAAGACCCACAGCTGTGGCACAGATCTGTTTGTTGCTGCTTCCTTGGCTGCGTCTGGAAAAATGCAGCCAGGAGGTTGAGGGAAGGGATTATTCACTTCTACATGTGAGATGGCAGATGGAGTATTGTATCCTGCGTGGGGCTCCCCCATTCACAACAGTGACTAAAACTCCAAAAGGAATACAGCTAAGCCAACCAAGACAGTCAAGGCAGGAGCATGTGACACGTGGACAAGCTGAGAAACATGGGCTGGTTCACTCTGGAGAAGGGAAAGCTGAGATGGGATCTTGTGGTGCCTGCAACTAACTGGTGCAAGGGGGGAGACCAAATGGAGTCAGGTTCCTCAGAGCACTGTGTCTCATTTTGGACCCCTCATTACAAGAAACATATTGACAGACTGAAGCAAGTCCAGTGAAGGCCACCAGACTGGTCAGGGGCCTGACGCTCAGGATGTGGTGGGAGAATTTGAGAGAACTGGGTTGCTCTACCTGGAGATGAGCAGGCAATGGGGAGGTCTTATTGCTGACTACACCTGCCTCATGGGAGGATACAAAGAACATGCAGCCAGACTGTTCAAGGAGGTGCATGGTGGTGGGCTAAGAACTGATGGATCTAAGTTGGAACATGGAAATTCCACTTAGAAATAGGAACTTTTTTTAAGATGAGGTTGGTTAAATATTGGAACAAGTGCCCAGAGAGAGACTGTGGAATTTCTGTCCTTAGAGGTGTTCAAGGCTTGACTGGACAAAGACCTCATTTTTCAGTAATGCTTTGAGCAGGGTTGACTAGATAACCTCCAGAGATCCCTCACAACCTAAATTATTTTATTATCCTGTAATTCTCTGACTGTCCTTGGAGGTGCACAAGGACAGGATGAGAGGCAACGGGCACAAAAGAATGCAGGGAAATTAGAATTAGATTAAAAAAATTCAGCTTGAGGATGTTCCAAAGTGGGNGGAACAAGTGCCCAGAGAGAGACTGTGGAATTTCTGTCCTTAGAGGTGTTCAAGGCTTGACTGGACAAAGACCTCATTTTTCAGTAATGCTTTGAGCAGGGTTGACTAGATGACCTCCAGAGATCCCTCACAACCTAAATTATTTTATTATCCTGTAATTCTCTGACTGTCCTTGGAGGTGCACAAGGACAGGATGAGAGGCAACGGGCACAAAAGAATGCAGGGAAATTAGAATTAGATTAAAAAAATTCAGCTTGAGGATGTTCCAAAGTGGGACAAAAAAAAACCAAAAAACCCCAACCAACAACAACAAACCCAGAGGAATTGGGAGACTTCGATTTCTTGACATATTCACAACTAATGCAGACATGACCCTAAGCAAACCACTCTAAGTTGTCCCTGGTTTGGCCTCAAGATCAGACCAGAGACATTCAGAGGTCCTTGTGCCCTTGGTTACCCTGTGTTCCCCAGGTTCTTTGAAGATCCACCTGCCCAGTCCTTATGCCTCTGTATTTCTGCAGGAACACAGCCATGGTGCCAGGTTGGCCATAGCAGAATGGGCCTTGAGAGGCCATTTTGTGAGCCCAAAGAGCTATGGCAAAAGTCTGAGCACCTATGAGAGATCTGTGCAGCCCACCAGGCTGGCATGATTTGCTCTTTTAGTCTTAACTGCTACTGTCATGGCCCTGCGTGCACCAGTAGGCCTTAATAGCTGGTGATCAGTCCCACCTGGGACCTTCACCTGGGCCCATGACACCTGTTTCAGCTTAGCTCCGGGCCTTCAGTCCTAACCCGAGCCACGCTGTATGAGTACTCGTCTCCAAAACTCTATCTGTCCTTGTTTTCTGGATGGATCTGAGATATCTAGATAGATAGCTTATTACCTGAATGGACCACTCAGATCCATATTGTAGCTTATCTCCAGTTCTGCCTTTTGCATTGTGTTCTTTTGTCCAGGATCTTAGGTCCAGTTGACTGCTTGCCTTGCCTGGAGCTGTTGCCAACACTCAGCTCCGCCTGCTGGCAGTCAGGACAGAGCCCTGCCAGCAAGAACATTGCCTCCTTGGGCTTCACCCTTGGCTTCTGACTTGCCTGCCCATGGGGGGCAGCCTGCTTTTGCTGCTCCCAGAGGGGTGGCTCATTCATTCATTCTCCTCCCTTGAGTCCTGCATGGTGGCCCCTGCTCTCCCTCTCTGGAGTGCTACCACTGGTTATTGTCCTCAGCTCTGCTTCCAACCTGTACCTGTTCAAAGCTTCTCTTGCACTTGTCTTCTTAGAAGGAGGTCCCACGTCAGCATGACTTGCAAAATCTTTGCTTGATAGCTTTGAAGACACCATCCACTGAAATATTTGAGCTATATTCAAACCTGGGGTCTCTGCTGGACTATAGATAAGTTGTCCTGTTGACTCACCATTTCTTTGAAGGAAATGCCGTTTGCATCCATTTAGAGCAGCCCAGTGGAGCCTGCTGTACACAGGAGCAGGGGAGAACTTCTTCACCACAACCTGTGGGGACCATGTTCCTGCTGTATCTGTTAGTCCTGTTGCCAGCAGTGATCCCAGTGGTGGCTCAACAGCAGTAGCCTGCCTGCCAGCCGTGTCATGGGCACCCCAGCAAACCCCATGGTATTGCATTGCTCAGTGCTGGCATTAGCTCTGGGCACAGTCCATGGGAGGCCATAAGTCACCTATTTTCCGTGCCCCACAGAAAGGGGAGATGGCCCATCTGCTTGGGGTCCTTCTTCCAAGGGCAGCTTGGGTCCTTCTCTCTCCACAGACTTGTGAGTGCAGCTTTTATGATTCTCCTAAACTGTAGAGGCTGTGGACAAGGACTCCCAACTGCTAACCGAGCAAGCAAGGGTGAGGTCTAAAGGTTTGTATGGAAGTTGATTCAGGGATCACTTAGCCTCTCGGATCTAGACCTGCAAGTTGCACTGGCTAGTGTGGACTCCTACAATACGGAAAGTTTGGTGGGAGCCTCAGCTTGACACTGGCTTGTTGCGAACACCGGGTTTAAAGCTGTGCCTTGAAGAAGATATCTGGTGAGTCTGAAAAAAAAAAAGGAGAAGAAAGTAGAAGGGCCACATCTTTATCCTCTTGAAATTGTCTTGACAAAGCAAAGCTGTCTGGACCTTCTGGCATGAAGAACAGCCCTCCCAAACAGTCTATCCTGAGAGCATTTTGCTCCTGCAGAGGAAACCACCCCTGGTCAACATTGCTGGGGCTGGTGGTGCCAGGGGTGGGGAGGGATCTGCAGGGTCTCACCAGGCCATAGACAGGGATTGGAAAGTAGAGTGGCAAAGGGACCCAGAGGGCCCTGTTTGTTACCTGGAGCTCTTGTCCTCTACTCAGAGCATCCAGATTGGGGTATCAGGGGACACTGCATACAGTGACTCCTGGCTGCTGCTCAGTGGTTCCAGCCAAATGACTTAACTTACTGATCCTGAAACCTGCCAGCAGAGAGGCAGCAAGCAGGCACATATCTTCCGCATCTGTCCTCATATTTCTGAGGTCACCTTGGAAAGGCAAATAAGAGAACTAATCTCTCCTCCTTTGCTAGTTTCTGTGTACGTCCTCAAAAAGCTAGGTCTCTCCACTTCAGTTTGATCATGGCTCTCCAGAATTTGCTCCAAGTGAGCAATTCACATGCAGTGTTTGTGTAGGGGAGAGAGTCAATAATTGAAATCCCTCATCATGGAGGGGATTATTTTGTACTTCTCTGGCTGCAGAGGCGTCTCCCTCCCCTCAGGGGGTTTAGTTGTGCTGTCATGGGATCTGAAAACTGCTCGAGTTGCAATCTGCAAGTGCCTCCTTGTGCCTCTACAAATAACAAGTGGGAACATAAGTGGGTGTGTGCAGTGCCTATAAAATCACCATGGAAAGATCGGCATGGAAGGGTGCATCACTGGGTTCCTGCTCTCTGCTCAGCCTGTGCTGTTGCGATGGGTGAGTTATCTTCCCAGCAGCACACTGCATTCATGTGTGGTGCTGGGCTCAGACAAGACCTGACCAGGGTGAGTATACAAAGACATAAAATGATTAGCAGGACAGCAACCATGATCTCGCCTGGGTGATGCATGCTGCACCCCAGTACCAGAAGAGGTGCAAGACCAAAGAACCAAATGGTGCACATGCTTGGTGCCAGCCCATGCTTTTCCCAGGCTACCTATGCCCTGTATTCCCATGTCCCGTCAAGGGTGGTTAATGTGGAGACCTAGATTTAAACTTGGTCCTTTCCCTTCCCATCCTGATTGATGTCTGTGGCACGCAGCTGCGTAGCAGTCCTTCAGCAGGCGTGATGGCATCTCTCCAGTAACTGAGCTAGTGCAGGGTGCACAGTGTGCCGGTGGCCAGTACAGAGGGTTTGGGCTTATGTCACTATGTGGGCCCAGGAGATTTCCTCCTGTCTGCTTGGGAGCTGATAGCTGTGCAATGGGACCCATCCTTTTGGTTGCAATTCCCACTAGATGTCATTGGGCTGGAGTGTCTTATATAAAAGGCTTAAGCATGATTACTCCAAAAAGAATTGTTTCCTGTGATCCCTTCCTGCCCTGCCCCCTCCCTCAGCAGACTGCTCTCCCCAGATCTAGCTATGCCATTGTCCTCCTGTAGCTGGTCTTGAGCTGTAGGTTCTGAGAACAGGTCTGCAGGTTGCTGTCTGGTGCAGGGAAGGGGCTGATCAGGTGTGACCTTGATGCCATTTGTCACCTTGCTTCACCCCTACAGGGACAGAGCCTGCACTGAAACTCCCTGGGAGTCCCCTGCTCCTGCCTGTCCCCCGTGACTCCGAGCTCCGCAGGGGGTCAGGGGTGGTGGTGCTAGGGATCCTGACAGTGATGAGCACTTTCCTCCTCAGGGCTCCAGGCTGGGACAAGATGGCTTCATGGGGACCTCCTCCTCTTACCGATGGTGGTAGCGATGCTTCTCCTCTGCACAAGTGCTGGCCCAGCAGTACCCACTGCCAGCTCCCGGAGTGGTGAGTATGGAGCAGGTGGGGACACTGCCTGGGCACTGAGAGGCAGACCAGGAAAACATCTCCCTAGCTCAGCACTGACTCTCAGGTTTGCCGAGTGCTAGGGAGTCCAGCAGGCACCCGGGCTGATGCAGAACATAAGTCTCACACAGAGACCCCTGGGCCATGGCTTGTTGAGGTAAGCAGCCTGACACCTGCCAAGCCATCTTCATCCCCTTGGTAGCTCTATGCCAGGATTGTTCTGTGGTGCTTGTGTCTTTTTATGCTTTCAGTTCTAGAAGAGATCCTCCCAGCATTTTGGGGGGTTTTAAATTCTTGTTGGGTTAGGAGTATTCCCTTTCTCCCTCCAAGAGAGGGTGACACTCCCTGCAAGACCTGTGTGACTGACAAAAGCAAGATTTCATGGGCTGAACCCGAATTATCCACAGGAAATTGTCTCTCATCAGACATAAACAAGAAAAACAAGCTAATCAGCAAGTAAGTTTGGCAAGTAAATCATGACAGATCAGTCCCACTAAGAGATAAATTGCAAAAAACTGGGGGAAGAGATCCCTGTGAAATCAAGGTAGAACTCAGCCTTCTTTTGCAATACCATGACCCCCAGAGAAAATACAAATTTTCATCCAGTGGAACACTTTGGACAGTTCTGATCCTTTCAAGAACTGGAGCTTAATATATCAAGGACCTTGTGTGAGGGCCAGACATACTTGGAGGGCATCACTGGCATCTGGAAGATTTTTTTCCCCATATTTTCTTGGCCAGATGCATTAGAAAGCTCCAAACGCAATAGGAAGTCATGAGAAATAGATCCCAGGGCTCTTACCACAGCTACTGTCTTAGAGACCTTTGGTTGTGCTGCAGATGAGCCAGTGGAAAAGCTATTCTGCACAGTGGAGTAGACCACAGATAAAACCAGCCTTTTTTGTTCTGAATTCTCACCCCTCTGTAGGAGCTCCTTGATGTCCTGACAGACTCAAGTGACCCTTCTCTCTCCCACCCCACCCTCTGTTTACCACTACTGTTGTCACAGGGTTCCCTGCAGACTGCAGCCATCTCCGCAAGACCAGCCCCAGTGGGGTGTACGTCATCCAGCCGGCAGGGTCACCACCTCGGGTGGTGTGGTGTGACATGGACACCGAAGGCAAGGGCTGGACTGTTGTCCAGAGAAACTCTTATGACACTGAGATCACATGGAAGCAATCCTGGACCACCTACAAGTACGGCTTTGGGAATGTGCGGGGCGATCACTGGCTGGGCACCGAGTACCTGCACCTGCTGACGCAGCAGGGCACCTACAAGGTCCGCTTTGTTGTGCGGAATAAAGCCAATGCCACCCATTATGCCGAGTATGACATCTTCAGGGTGGAGAGCGAGGCTAGTGGGTATCCGCTGAGGCTGGGCCGGTTTTCTGGTGATGGGGACGATCAGCTGACCAGCTATTATCCCAAGAAGGGGGGCATACACGACAACATGAAGTTCAGCACAACTGACAAGGACCAGGACCAGTACAGCGGGAACTGCGCCAGCAGCTATGGGGGCTGGTGGTACGACAGGTGCCAGAACGTCCTACTCAATGCCAAAAAAAAAATCGTTTGGCCAGGATTCTGCGACAATGGCGACTGCTCATCATCCCTCATCCTGGTCAAACCCACAGACGTGTGCTGACCGTGCCGCAGCGCCCAGCCTCCTGGGAGCCTGTGGGGGTGTCCCTGTCCCCAGCTCAGTGCCCCGCTCCCATGCCTGCCAACAGCCCTGTGCCAGCCATGCTGCCTGTCCTGCACTGCCCGCAGCTCCCGCACCACCACCAGCTGGAGCACAGCGGCTCCGGGGCTCAGGAGCAATCGCCCGGAGCCCTGGGCACGCGGGCAGCGTCACCCGGTGCCACGGTGCTGGCTGGCACTGGGACACAGGCACTGTCCTGGGGAGGGGGAGACGGTGTAAGTTCCCTCCCCGGTGCAGCCAGTGTCCCCCTGCTTTGCTCAGGTCCCGCTCCCTCCCCAGGCCCCAGAAGCCCCACAGCTCTGCTTCCCACGGTGGGAGAAATCTGCTGCAATAAACCCTGGAGACAGAATCTGCTGCCTTGTGTCTACCTGCCACTGCAACATTGCACATAAGTGGGGGAAGATCCATCTGTCCAGACCCTGGGGTGGTGGACCTTGGGGGAAGAAGGTGCATTATGCAGGTCTCCTGGGCAAGGAGACACAGCTGCGCAAGGGATGTCAGAATTCCCTGGGACATGCAGAGCTCACCTCTCCCAGGGCTGATGTGGTACCAGCTGGCTTCAAGATGATTTGCTCAGGCAGCACTGGGCCAGGTCAGCTATGGAGCTAGTTCTGCTCCCAGACTGAGGTGGTGCAGAAGTGGTGTCATATGCAGGGGGTTTGTACTGATTTCTTCTTTCTTTTTTTGTTCTGAAATATTTCAAGTCTACAGTGAAAGACCTGAATGTCCCCATCATCATCATGTAACACGAGCTTTTCTCCCTTTGGTACTGTCATTGTACACAGCTGAATACAGCTGATGTACCTAATTCTGTCAGTGATTTGGTTCTTAGGACTCTGGATGCAGTGTTGCTTCCAATGTTTTTTTCCAGCCACTGTGCACTGAACTGTGATCAACCAACAGAGCCAGCAAAGCCCAGTATCTTACAAAACCTTTGCCTGTAGTTTGCCCCTGTCCATGACTGTGTGGTTGCTCTGTGTTGGGAGAAGTCACTACAGACTGGCACGTGGGGAGGGTGGTGGGCTCTCTCAGGGCATGAGGGATGTGCGTAAGTCAGTTTGATTGTGCTCTGTTGCAGTGGGGGAATGTGGCTATGGATCTCCTTCATGATGGAGGGAAGTCTGAATGCAGGACTTGAAAGAAGCCACAGTTCCTCTGACTTTGTGAGAAAAGCTGAGCTCGAGGAAGTCTTGTGGCTGTGAATCCTGAACAACTGGGAACTCTCAAGTCAAGGCCTGTGACTGAGAGCTATATCAGTGCCATGTTCCAGAAGAGGCTGCACAGGCAGCCCTGGTGGCATTGGTGGGCCTGCAGCCATGATGCCTAGAGAGATTAATGTACAAGGCTGCTGCTGGTTGAGAAAGACTTCCCACTTTGAGCTGACTCGAGAGTAGCATTTCTAGACTGAGATATATGTCTGCTGGTTAAAAAAGTCATTTGCACTCCAGCCTGGACGTACAACCTAACTGACTTGACAAAAAGGGTTTTGGGGTTCCTGATAAACAGCATTTGCCAGGAGTCAGCAATGCAGTGTAGAAAGTGAAATGCATCCTGGGCTGTATCAGCCAGAGTGCAACCAGCAAGACGTCACTCCCTTCTGCTCAGCACTGGCAGATCACATCACAGCTACCATGTCTACTGTTGAGCTATCCAGTGCATGGAGACATCACCACTCTGCAGCAAGCTGATATGGACCCAAGCTGATGCAGGCCACCTCAGCTCCAAAACTATGCAGTGCTGGGTGGCTTTGCAGTGCTGTTGCCCTTTCTTCCCCGTTCATTCTTCCAGTTACCTGCCAAGGCCTGCACCAGCATTCACAACGTTACTAGGACAGGATGTCGCTGGCCTGGCCGACTGTCTCTGCTCAGCCCTGGGTCATGATGGGTAGGGCTGAAGTGACTCTTCTCTTTTGGCCTCAGTGCTTGGTCTTAGCCAGGTGGCACTGCATTCCCTTTTTGAAAGATCCCCATCTTGAAACCCATGTCTCTTCTTTAAGTGAAGGTTTTGTCTTTAATTCCACATTTGAGTCTTATGAAAAATGTCGCCTTTGAAAGTCTTTTCTTACTGCACCAGGAGCCTCAAGTTTGCTCCTGGCAAGGAACTATCAGCAGTTGTGAGAAGCTCCCACACAAATGAAGGGCATTTGCATGCATCTGTGCAGGTTCTGAAAGCAATTTTATTCTACAGGATGAACACAGATTACAGCAGGAATATGCTGCGAACATGTCCTGCCTGGGCTCAGAAAAGCTTAGGTCAGGTTACCTAGTGAAGATTAATTTTTTTCTGCTGAGGTCATCTATCCCACAAAGCATAAAGAGAATAAGACCTTGATGGATCGGGAGGTTTTTAGGTTTCTGAGCATAATTTTTTCCCCAGAAGGAACATGCTTGGAAACCGCAGCTTTTTACAAAGACTTGTTCTAATAATGATCCGTAAAACCCCACCATAAATGAAAGAGACAAAGCAGGAAACTTTGCTGCTTTTCAAGAGAAGAAAACAGCTCTTGGTATACAGGAACAACCCTGTTCACCTTCAGCCAGAAAAATGGGTCCCAGCAGGGACTGGTCTGGCCATGTCCCCAGTGCAGACAAGAGAAGGAGAGTGCTAGTGGTACAGAGCTGGTTTGATGAGGATGGCAGAAGCTTTGCAGTTCCCGTTGCACAGGCTGCCCCACGTCATGCCCCCCTTGACATTCAGCCGTACAGAATAACACGCTGAGTACCACCACCCACCCTCATAGCTATAGGCACAATTCTTACTGTAAGTGTCCTGATCCTNGCACAGTTCCCTCTGTAAGTGTCCTGATCCCGATCTTTTGTGGAGAATTTCATGTTGTTGTGCGCATTCCTGGGATTATCTGAGTTCATGGCATCCTCCGCTGTCCCTGAGTGTGCTCCCAGCCTCAGCCGGTAGCCCTGGGACTCATCTTCCACGCTGAAGAAATGGTAGTCTGCAAACTTCATGTTATTTGCAGCATCCCAGATGACAAACCTGACCTGGTAGACCTTCTGCTTGGTGATCTGATGGATGTACTCAGTGCCCAGCCAGTACTCGGTGTGCACGTTCCCAAAGCCATACTTGTAGGTGCTCCAGGACTCGGCCCAGGTGACCGGTGTGTCTTTCTGGTTCCTCTGGATGACCGTCCAGCCCCTGCCCGTCGCATTCATTTCGCAGTACACCACGATGGGGTGCAGTCCGGTGGGCTGGATGATGTAGATGCCACTGGGGCTGCCAGAAGAGACCTCGCTGCAGTCCCTGGGCCAACCTGGGGCAGGAGAGAGGGTGATTTTACAAAAGCTTGTGCAACAGGACAATACCATGTTTCGCCATGTGGCAGGATAGAGGGACATCTGGCCAGAGTATCTTGGGGATAACTGGCTGTCCCAGCCAGGAGAGGTCAACGTGCTTGGCTGGAGGTGAGAGTGGGTTGGCCTCAGCCCTCTGTTCCTTTTCGATATGGGACACATCGCAGGAGGTAGCCACAGTGAAAGGTCCCAGACCCACTGGGCCATACTGATATCAGGCCAGGAGACGGATATGGATACTAGGGCCTTCTTTGGATCTCCTGAAAGGGGGTTGTGTCACTAAAGCAGGGCCATGTTGGGAAGGAAAGTGAAGAGGACCTTGTCTTTGCCTACGACTGAGGGAACAGGAGGAAAATGAACCCTTCAAGCACACAGACACCCTTACCAGTCTGCACAGCGCGCACAGACACGCATGCTCAGAGGACTGCAGGCTGCATTGGGTACGCCTCCACATCCTTCACTTGGGACCAGGGCCAGGGCTAGGGATGCTGTAGGGCCCTTCCCCACACTACACTGGATCCCCTCCCTGTGCTGGGAACTGCAGTGTCCCCATGCCTTCAGCTCACTTGCTGCAGGAACTCTCATTGCAGTCAAGGCCATCCTACCAGATGGGCAGAGCTGGACAAAGATCTCCAACTGAACAAAGCCTGGGGCTGATGCTGCCTCTCCCCGGCCCCCCTGCCTGTATACACTATGGAGGTGTGTTTTGGATCTGAGGCACCATAACACACACTCTCCCATTTTATCAAGCCTCCACTGGCCCAGAGCATGGGCTGGGGCTGTTCACCAACCAGGGTTGACCCAGACCAAGTAACTGAAAGGGGTTGGTAAGAGCATTGCAATGACCACAGAATGCTACATACTGGTTTTCTTCAGAGCACTCGCCGAACTGTTGGAGGGAGATTTCTTGAAGATGTTTAAGGTTTGTATATGCACAGAGTGGCCTGGGGCAGCCAAGGCCAGCAGGCAAGCAAGGAGTAGAAGGCACTGGGATGCTAGAAAGGGAAAAGACGGAGAAAAGATGAGATGTGACCCTCCCTCCAGGGGGGTGGGAAATCCTGTAGTTCCAGCACTGTCCGGTGTAACGTGACCATGTGAGATGCAGGAGTGCACCAAACATGCTGGGCAGCATCAGACTGATCTGTGTGAGCTCAAAAGCTTGCCAAAAGGCCTCAACTCTTTTGCCCAAGGGGGAGAAAATCCTGCTTTTGCCTCTTGACCAGCTCCTGTAAATGCCGTGCATGAGAGAGTGCTCCAAAGGTGGAGCAAAGCACCCAACAAACGACTGAGCCAAGTTTCACTCCTGGTCCCTGAAGTGGGGGGATGGCTGGGGTGAACCAGGAGGCAGCTGCTGTTTTTCGAAGGGGTGGTGGGTGAGTCTGCCCTCAGAGGACACTGGTACCTCCGCTCCCATCGGTGCATGGAGCCTCTCCCTGTTGCTGGGTTGCTCTACCTGTGCTTGTCCCACCACTAGCAAGGAGCACCCACCTCCCAGCCCCAGTACTCACCCATGGTGTCCGGCGGAAGAGCCCTCTGGAGCGCAGAGCTGCGGAGCCGAGGTGGCACAGAGGCATTTGTAGAGTCCTCTGCAGGGGGTGGGGTGAGCGGGCCCTACCCCTTCTCCCGGCTTCCTTTCTCCTGGAGGAGGGAATCAGACTGGGTTTCCTTTGTGCCCTTAGAAAACATAAGCTGAGATGAAGGTGCCTGTGGTTCTAGGTGCACGGTTTCCTGAGCTGCAAAGAAAATAACCCCTGTGCCAGCATGAGTCCTTGGAATGGTCTCTTCTGTGAGTGCTTAGCTCTCTGGATGGAATTTCCCCAGGGAACAGCATATTTAGGAGCTTTAGAGAGTGCAACACATGAATGCCAGTCACCGATCGCTGTGGCAGGCAAACACTGGGGATGTCCCCGCCTCTGGGTGCTGCCAGGTCAATTGGTGCTTGTTCAATGTGCCCTTGATAAGCCCAGCCTAACTCCTGGTGGGGAAGCCAGAGCAGCCCCGAGACTCCCAGAGAGACTGGCTGTTGAGGGACGATCCTGGAGCGGATAGTGTTTTCTGGATTGCATGACGGTGGAGTCTGAGGTGTATGGGAGGGAAATCGGAGGTGTCCAAAGGTGCACCTTCTTTTGGGTGCACCAAAAGATAAACGGAGTGATTCTTAGGGGATGAGAGAACCAAATGGAAGCCTCTGGGTTGCACCAGAGGGCAAATAAAAGACCTCAGGGAGCATCAGAAGGCACATCAGAAACATTCATTCAACCCTGTGTGCATTCAGATCCTCTCCGTTCCATTCCACGCAGTCACAATTCCACCACGTGCCACTTCCATTCTTCTCTATGTGTGCTCAGGCTCCCTCCGTTCCCCTCTGTGGACCCTCAGTTACCCCTCGTTCCCTTCTGCGTGCTTGTAGATTCTCTCTTCTCCCTTATCCTGTCACCCCAGAGGCTATCACAGGGTCCTGAGCAGCAAGGACCTCTGTGTGGAGGATGCTCAGTAGAAAGTCAGGACAATACTCCGTTCTGGAGACAGTGACAATCCCTTGCTTGCTGGGGCCAGAGACCCAGCATGTCTGCAGAGACAGGGAAGGTCTGAGGTCAAACCTGGAGATCAAGTCAGTGGGTCCCTTCAGGGGCAGAACTGGGGGAACAAGACTGGGCGCAGACATAGCTGCTGCATAGCTGCCATGTAGCCAGTGGCTCTTAGCAGCCTAAAAGTAGCTCTCTATGGGAAGGAGGAGCAGGCCCTCACTTCAATCTTTTTTCACAACAGCCCTTTTCAGTGAAGGAGTTGACTTTGGACATGGCTAGCTAAACTCCTTAACTCAGTGAACTGCACTCTAAGAAGGGACAATGAGCTCAAAGGCATTGGCATCAGCCTGCCCTCACAAGCAGGGAATCTCTGGAAGAACCCATGGAAAGCCCTGTGGTGGCAGAAGAAACACGCGATAGCTCCTCAGGCCAGCTCCTGCCTTGGGAACTGGATCTTCCCTTCCCACAGGGAAGCACAAGGATCCCAAGTGCCAGTTAAAGGCATGTTTGTACTTTGATAACTAGGGTTGAAGGCTATAGAGTCTCTGGGTGCTCAAGTGCCATGGTTATTCTAAAGTCTTTTGAGTTACAGCCCCACCATGTGTTCTCCCATCTGTGACAAGTGTTTGGGGTGAGTCGGGTAAGAGTCTGGGTGCTCTGGGCAAATTCAGAGGCCACAAACCTATGGGAGGCTCTTGATTCAACCAGAGGATTGTTTTGGAGAGTGTGCTCATCCAGGAGGGTGAGGACAGGGGGTAGTGTGACATGGGATCTTAATAAGCATGGCCTGACCAGGTCCTCTTTGCTGCCATTGGGATACGACGCTTTTTGACACTGAGACAATAAGGGGTTTGCTGAGGCAGATGGCAATGTGATAGTCTCTCTTGCCATCTCATTGGCATCTCTGATCACCTGGTCCAACCCTCTCCTCAAAAAAGGTCAGCAACAGCAGGCCACCTCAGGAAAGTGTCCAGTTGTGTTTTGAATGTCCCCAGGGATGGAAACTCCCTCCCTACCTAACCTGTGTTTGAACACTCCCACAGTGAAAAAGTGTTTTCTTGTGTTCAGATGGAACTGCCTGTATGTCAGCTCATTGCCTCTTGTCTTGGCACTGGGCACCACTGGAAAGAGTCTGGCTCCCACTTCCGTGTTCTGCTCCTTCAGGTATACATTTATAAGATCCCCATCTCTTCTCCAGGCTGAACAGCCCCAGTTCTCTGAGTGTTTCATGAAAGGAGAAATGCTTTGGTCCTTTGATCATCTTTGTCGCCCTTTGATGGAATCTGTCTAGTATGCCCATGTGTATCCTGCACTGAGGAGCCCAGAACTGGACTTCAGATATAGCCTCAGCAGTGCTGAATAAAGGGAAAGGATTGCCTCCCTCAACCTGCTGGAAACACTCCTCCTAATGCAGCCCAGGATGCTGTTTGCATTCTTTACCATATCCGTACATTGCTGGCTGATGCTCAGTTCCTTGCCCACCAGGATCTCCATGTCCTTTTTTGCAGACCTGCCTTGCAGCTGGGTAGCCCCAGGACTGACTCTTCGTCACTGATGTCCAACTGGACTTTGAGCCACTGATCAGCATTCTCTGGTCTTGTCCTTTCAGCTAGTTTTCAGTCCATCTCCCTGTTCACTTATCTAACCCATATTTTTCCAGCTTGTCTGTTAGGATGTTTTGGGAGACAGTGCCCAAAGCTTACTAAAATCAAAGTAAACAAAATCCACTATCATCCTAGTCTTTCATTGTAGAAGGCTATTGGGTTATTTAAATATGATTTTCCATTGTAAATCCATGCTGACTACTCCAGATCGCTTTCTTGTCTTTCATGTGCCTGGAAATGGGTTCCAGGACTAACTGTTTCATCAGCTCCATCACCCTCCTTTGGCAGTTGTGTATGCTCCTGTCATCAGCATTCATGATGGGAAGAGCTTCATCCTCTTCCCTTTGCTTCACACAGCCATATGCCTGAGGACAACCTGCGACTGAAAGCAGTGTGTTTTACACCACCACCACCCTGCCTTGCCCAGTCCACTAGTTAGCAGCAGAAGAAATAGGCCGGGATCACAAAAACAGTGTTATTACTTCTCTGATGGGAAACATGAGCTGCAGCCTCCAGGATGAGCACACGGTGGCCCTGTTGTGTTACCAGATGACTGCAAGCGAAGGTCCTTGCTGGGGCCAAGACCAGCCTCCATGGAGTGGGAAACCATAGGCTGGGGCTTCAGCCCAGAAACAGCAGCTCAGGCTCCTCAGCCATCACCTGCACTGACAGCTTTTAGCCAGACAATCAGAGGAGAATAACTCGGCATTTGTAGCGGCCATGGCATGTT
Source organism: Thinocorus orbignyianus (assembly GCA_013400375.1). Classification (NCBI taxonomy): domain Eukaryota; kingdom Metazoa; phylum Chordata; class Aves; order Ciconiiformes; family Thinocoridae; genus Thinocorus; species Thinocorus orbignyianus. The sequence goes on along the minus strand of VXBW01007287.1, from coordinate 18,195 downwards.
TTACATGGATGTGTATGTATCTTTGATACATCAGTATCCAGGGAAAGCTTTCCTACGGGTGGCAGTCTCAGCTGCCCTCCGTGCCAGCTGCTAAAACACAGGGTTAGGAGGGTCAGAACTATATTTCTGACTTCTTACACGCTGCCCAGTACACAGTTTTTCTGTATTCAAGCCCAAGATCCCCCATGTCTCTATCCCCAGCAAAATCCAGATTTTTATAACTCTCTGGTTCTCTTTTTAGATTGTTCTGATTTGCACGTCACCCCCAGTGCAAGAAAAGCAATTGCAGAAATTCTGGTCTTCAGGCATGGATCCACGTGTTAAGCTCCCCTAGGGTGAATCCAGACATCCACAATCCCCTGGTGAATCCTGTTGTCCAGGTCTGTGGGATGTCTGGGAGTCCTTGAGGTCTGTGAGCCTCTGTTGTTGCCAGACGGCCCTGGGATACAGAAGGAGGAATGAAAAAAGTGCAGGAGGGAGGAGACCCTGTATCCCCATCCAGGGCAGGGTGGGGAGGGGGTGGAGAGGAGGGATCATGGGGCATCTAGGGGTCTTGTGAGCAACTGATGTGACTAAGGGTGAAAGTATGGGACCACATGGGCAACTGGGTCTACTGGCTGTAATTGTGGCCCCCAGATGGACAGTAGGGGTTCTGAAGAAAATGGAGGAGAGTGTCAGGGTCTCACAGGCAGTTGGGGAATCTGGAGGAAGAAAGGCAGCCTGGAGTGGTCCTGGGTGCAAGGGAGGGGTCCCAGAACAGGTCAAAGGACAATGGATGTCCTGGGAGGAAATAGGAGACCCTGTGAGTTTAGGAGTCCTGGCAGTCTATGGGTCCCCCTTGGACACCCAGGTTGTCTCATGTCCATAGGGAATCCCAAGGGACTGAGAGTCAGGGGAAGGGGTGGGAGGGTGGGCTGGTCTGCGGGGAGCCTCAGATGCATGGGGGTTTTGAGGGTAATGTTCACCATGTCAGGAGGACTCACATCAGCAGCAGCACAAGCACCATGGAGCCAAGTGCCAGCCCCAGCCCCAGCGATGCCATGTGGTGCAGGGGGGTTGTGCCATGGGGCCAGAGCAGCACAGCTCTGAACCGAGCCTGGAGTCCCTGATATGCCTTCATGCTTCCCTCTGACACTGTGGGGATCCAGGGACCCTGGGTCATGGAGCATTGTCCCCCAAGGGACCCACCCAGGTGTCTTGGGGTCCCTGCTCCACCCCAGGTGCCCCACTGCCCCCAGTGGAGCCAGGCATCAGGACCTGCTCCAACCACAGACCCTGCTCACTCCCCCATGCACCCCCCCCCTCTCTCATGGACCCAGGTGTCTGCTCTACCCCAGGGCACTCAGGTGTCAGGGCATACCATTGAGGTAGAAGTACTTGCGGACCAAGGGCTCAGAAAGGACCCCCAGGCAACAGGCAATGGTTCCTGGAGTGGGGTCCTGGAGGGTCAGACTGTGAGGTCCCTCCACGCTCCCCTGCAGCTCCTCAAACAGCGCCAGATCCTGTGTGCGCAGCTGGGGCATAGGGGAATACATCAGCGTGGCATGGTCAGGAACCAGGAACACCAAAGGAGCATAGATGTACATACAAAGGCACCCATGTCCTGCACATGCTCATCATGTCCCCGTCATGCTTCTTGTATTCTTTGCCCGTGCACCTGATGTCCCACAGGTGCTCCTTGCGCCCTGTGTGTCCACACTGGGATACACAAGCAGAGCATGCGCAAGTCACTTCCTTCACACGTGTGTGCACACAAGTGCACATGAATCTGCAAACAGGAGTGACCTGCCTCCTGCTTGTGTGCACCACCCATGTGGGTGAGCGCTGACCCGCATCCTGCATGTGCTTGCACACACGGTGCTTACAGTGCACACCTCTGCTGTGTAAGCGATGCCTGCATCTATCGATAGCCCTCACCCCGAGCACACAGCTGTGTGCACGTGGGCCTCGCTACCCATGCCCAGTCCCCTCATGTGTGTCTACGTATGGCCTGACACGGGCCCGTGCCACTCACATCCTTGGCAAGCATCCAGGTAACGGGCAGGTCGGGGCGGGTGGCAAAGGGCACGTCGCAGTGCATTGTGATGGCTTCGTCCGCCTGGGCCCACACGTCCTGCACTAGGAGCACGGGCAGGCATGTCAGTTCACACCTGCTGGTGTGCTTACGGGAACTACTGCACTTGGAATTACAGAATCATCACGGTTGGAAAGGACCTCTGAGATCACCGCGCTCAACCACACACACACAACAACCCCCTACATCTCAGCCACTGGAGCATGCCCTGAAGTGCCACATCTACACTTTTCTTAAATATCTTCAGGGATGGTGACTCCACCACCTCCCTGGGCAGGCTGTTGCAGTGCCTGAGCACTCTTCAGTAAAGTCATTCTTCCTAATATCTAATCTGACCCTCCTCTGCCCCAGCTTCAGACCGTTTCCTCTGGTCCTGTCATGATTCCCTTGGGAGAAGAGGCCAACACCCACCTCTCTCCACCCTCCTTTCAGGTAGCTGTAGAGGGCAAGGAAGTCTCCCCTCAGTCTCATCTTTTCCAAACTAAACGTGCCCAGCTCCCTCAGCCTCTCCTCATGTGACTTGCTCTCCAGACCCCTCACCAGTTGGGTGTGCTCGCAGTGGTGGTGGGTAGGTGTGCACCCTGGCACACTCTTGTGGGCCCAGCAGGCATGCCCACACGTGAGAAATGAGAGTTGCTCCCAGAGCCCTGGAGGCACCCAGCTCTGGGGCAGAGTCTAGCCCAGCCTGGATGCCTGGGTCTACCATGGCTCCATACCTGGACAGTCCAGGGGAAACTGGCAGTCCACGAGGCGGCACGTAGCACACTGGAAGACACGGGCAGCTGGCTGGTATCCTGAGAAGGAGACACTTGGTGGTCCCAGGGGGATAGGAGATATTCTAGGGGACAGGGGGTGGCAAGACAAGGATGGGCACTCACCACAGGGCGGGATGCAGGATGGAGCTGTTCAGGAGGAAGCAGCATTAGACTGGGGATCCACACTGGGGACTGGATCCATCATTGGGGATCCACATCCCTGTGATAAGCTGTCAGGGCCCAGCCCTTGTCCAGCCCAGATGAGGTCACTGGGGATGTCTCCAGGATGGGGGTGTCCAGGGTGCAGGTCCCTGGATGTCCAGATGGGGGGGTCTCTCTGGCAGTCCCTTGAGTGGCCATCCCAGGGGTACCCCAGGAGTCCCCAAGTGGGTGTCCCTGTTGGGCCCATACCTTCCTCTAGCTGGCTCAGCTTCACCCAGATTACGTTCATGGTTTCCTGCAGAGACACTTCAAAGGACTCTGGGGTGTGCCAGATGTCAAGGTGAGACAATGTGGCCTCTCCCAATCTCCATAAGCCCTCCTCATGCCCTATAGATCCCCTGTACAACTCGCTTCGACCCCATATATCCATTGTGGAGTCCCATATATCCCTAAATACTCCCTCAAAACTCTCCAGAAGCTGTATAACTTGAAGCCCACGTACCCTCAAAATTCCCAAAATATCCCCTTACAGGCCTCCCATATATTCTACATTTCACCACATCTCCCATTCAAGGCCTCCACGTCCCACCCCCATGACCCATGTCTTGACCCTACCCCTCACATGTCCCACATCCCCTACTCACTCATGTCCCTCTGCTTCCCCAGAAAATGCAGGGCATCCATGATGATTTCCTGAAGTGCTTCACGCTGCTCTGACCCTAGGACCAGTACAGGGGTACCAGACCAGTACAGGGGTACCAGACCAGTACAGAATTGGGGTTGGAGGACCAGGACCAGGAGGGCCCAGTAAGGGCTGGGGATTTCTGAAGGTTCCTTGAGTCCTGATCAGGGTTAGGGATACTGAAAGGGGTCATGTGTCCCTGGGGATTCCTGAGGTCCTAGGTAGGGCTAGCAGGTCCCAGGGAGTCCCCAGTGTGTCCCTGGCTAGGGTTGGGTGATTCTCAGGGTCCCAAGCAAGGCTGGGATTCCTAGAGGCCCCTGGGGTCCAGGTCAGGACTGGGAAGACCTTGGCATGGTTCAGAGTCCCTAGGGTGCTTGTCTGGTGTGGGTCCCTGGGCTCCTGATTTAGAAAAGGGAGTCCCTTTCTGCCCAGGATCCTAGCTGGTGTCACTGTGAGGGCCTTGGTTGAGGGTAAGGGTCCCTGCTAGGATGGAAGTCCCTGGCGGGATGGAAGTGCCAGTTAGGGCAGGACCCCTGCTGGATTGGGTGTCCTTGGGGTCCTGTGACGTACCCACAGTGACAGAGCTAAGTGGCACAGCAGCCTGGACAAGGGCCTCAAGGCAGAGTCGATGTTGGGGATCATTGAAGGGGGCCCCAGTAATGTCACGGCAGAGCCGTGCCCGCTGAGTGGGAGGCCAAAAGCAGAACAGGCAAGGGTGCACCCCAGGAAGCCAGGATGCCAGGGCCACCCACTGCCACAAGCCAGGTCCCCCTGTCTGGATGCCTTGGTTTCTAGGGAGCCAGGGGGCTAGCACCAGCATCAGAGGCACCCAGCACCACCCCATGGCCCCAGAGCATATCACCTAGATGCCTGGGTCCCCCAGGGAACAGCAGGGTTCCTAGGCGGAGCCCAGGTGGCTGGGTCCCCCAAGGAACAGCAGGGTTCCTAGGTGGAACCTGGGCGCCTGGATCCCCAGGGGACAGTGGTATTCCTAGGCAGGTCCCAGATGCCTGGGTCAACTCTTAAGAGGAGTGGTGATACTCAGACACATGAGTCCCCTCAGGGTGTGTGGGTTGGAGAAGGGGCTCCCAGTTCCTCATTTTGGTCTCCCCAAATCCTCTACCTTCAGTCTCTGCCAGTCACATTATTTGGTGTCCCCAAATGCCCTCTATTTATATGTCTAATTCCTCACCTTCACCCCCTATAATCCTGTCTTGTCAGTACCCCCAGTCCAGTCTCTTGCAGTTCCCAAATTCCTTTCTTTGAAACCATGCAAGGCCTCTCCTTTGCATTCTTTCATATTCCATCCTATGAACACCTCCACACTTGCCCGCCAAGGGAGCAAGAGCAGAGTGGCAGGTCTTGGTGCACATGGAGGGTTTCCTGAGGCAGAGAAACACCAGGGCAGCAGAGACACTCACCAGGTGGGCACTGACGAGGTCAGTGCTTTACCAGAGCAACCATGACTACCCCCACAACTATATAAAGCAGCCTGGCGAGCGCAATAGAGCAGGCAAACATGGGGCATGGTTACTCTGCCAGGTCAAGAGATGAGCTCAATTGGTTGTTGTCACCCCTCCAGAAAGAGCTCAGTTCTGGGCTCCACCTGGTGGAAATTCTCTGTTGTCACCAGAATGGATGCGGCAACCCAGACAGAGCTTCCACAAAATGGTACGAAATGGTACGAAATCCGCCTCAGAGTTTCCTGGGCACCACTTGATAAAGCTAGCTCAAGTTTCATCACCATTATGTCATGCTCAAAAACACTTATTGAGCACTGTCAGTATTATATAATAACTAATGTATGGCTCAGAATTGAGTCATCACACCAAGAGTTAAATTTCCTTGAGGTAAACATTGAACTCCTCCATTTTTCAGCATCATCCCACCAAGTACATCCAGATCCTTGAGCAAACAGCCCCACAGACGGATTTGTCTTTGCCTGACGTAGGAAAACCCAAACAGTTTTCCCCAACACATTCCTTTCATGCACCACAGGGACTTAATCCCCTACAGCATGTAAAAGGTCTGATTGAGCAGGATAAGCTTGATTGATGGATCCTCTGGTGTTACTAACCAGGGACCTTGCTCTAAATGCTTGTCCCTGTTTTTAGAAGTTCTGCCCCCCATTGCTTTCAGGGTAGTTTTTAATACTCCATTTTATCACTCAGTTTCCCCAGACGCTGGTGCATGACAGGGGATATGATATACCCACTCAATCCCATCTTCTTTTGCCCAATTGCTTTTAAAAGGAGTCTCATCGTCTCACTCAATTCCTTCTGGAGTACCATGTTACCACAATACTTGCTTTTCAAGGCCCGAGATGGTAATCCAGGCAGTGGCAGGGGGCATGGCTTAGAGTCCAACTGTCTGGTGCTTCCTTCCACCATTATAAGCATCATTGCACTTAACTCTGGTGGGTTTGAGGGAGTATGATGTAGTCAATTTGCCAAGCCTCCCCATACTCATATTTTAACCATTGTGCCCCATACCAGAAAAGGTTTTAACCATTCAGCTTGTTTGATTTAGGTGTGTGTTTCACAATCATAGATAATCTGTGCAATAGCGTCTGTGGTTAAATCCACCCCTTGGTCACACGGCTGTTCATATGCGGCATCCCTTCCTTGATGACCTGAAGTGTCATGGGCCCACTGAACTGAAAAGAGTTCACTTTTATATTTCCAGACCAAGTTTGTTTGGATAATTTTAGCAGCCCAGTCCATTTGCTGATTGTTTCAGTGCTCCTCAGTGGGCCATGTACATGGCATCTACTTGATGTACCTTCACAACTAGTTTCCCTCAGTGGTCAGCAATATCATGTCATAATTCAGCAGCCCAGATGGGTTTGCCTCTGTCCTGCTAGTCTTTCTGATTCTACTGCTTTAGTCACCCCCACAGAGCATTTGCCACCATCCACGAGTCAGTGTAGCGATACAGTATGGGCCACTTTAATGATTCAGCAATATCTAAGGCTTTCACCTCTGCAAATTGACTCAGTTCACCCTGTCCTTCAGCAGCTTCTGCGACTCACTGCACAGGACTCCACATAGCAGCCATCCTTCTTCGATGCTTTCCTACAATATAACAAGACTCATCAGTAAACAGAGCACATTGTTTCTCATTATCTGAGACCATTATGCGATGGGGCTTCCTCAGCACATGTCACCACCTCCTCTGGTGGCATTCCCAAGTCTTTGCCTTTGGACCAGTTTGTGATCACTTCTATGATTCCTGGATGATTTTGGTTTCCTATTTAAGCTTGCTTGTGTGGTTAAGGCAACCACAAGTCCAGGAAGCATCAGTGCAATGATGAGTAGAACTTTATCCTTGAACATCCAGCCCAGCACTGGTAATAGAGGCGCCAGGAGGACCTGTGCTTCAGTACCAACTAGTTCCAAAACAGCTCTAGCTCCTTCATATGCTGCCAATATTTCTTTCTCCACTGGGGTACAGTTGGCCTCAGAGCCTTTGTATCCTTGACTCCAGAATCCTATGGGTTGACTTCAGGTCTCCCCTGGTGCTTTCTGCCAGAGACTCCAGGTAGAGCCATTGTCCCACCTGCTGTGTAGAGCACATTTTTAATACCCTGTCCTGTTCAGAATGGTCCAAGAGCTACTGCATGCACAATTTCTTGTTTAATTTGCTCATTGGTTTGTTGTTGCTCAGGGCCTCATGTAAAATAATTTTTCTTTTTAGTTACTTCCTGGAGAGTTTTCATGATCTGACCATAACCTGGAACATGCATTCTCCAGAAACCCACAATACCTAACAAGGCTTATGTTTCCTTTTTGTTAGTAGGTGAGGATATAGATGTTACGTTAGTCACATCCACTGGGATCTGACGTTGCCCATCTTGCCATTTAATTCCCCAAACAGGATCTCCTGTATGGGGGGAAAAAAGTATACAGTGTATACAAAACCATATCAAGCTCCCAGGATGACGATCACATCACCAGCAGGCATTGGGAAAAGTCCCAGACTGGACTCAGTGACCAACAGGAACTGGATTCCAGATCTGGAGCCAGAAATGCTCACATCAGGGTCAAAGGCAGACAAACAGACAGTCTTTCTTGGACGTCGGCCATCAAAGAAAGAGATTTGACCCTTTGGTCCCTCAACTTTTGTACCGAGTATGATGCGGATGGGATGGAATACTTCAGCGGGTCAGTTTTGGGTCCCCTGTCCAGTCCGCTCCTCCCTGCAGGTGGGACGCTTTTCTGCTTCCGACGGGAAGCAAATAACGGTATTACCCAACCTTGGTTGTTCTGGCAGCAAGTATAAGCCAGGGCCTCCCTGCACCATTCCTTGGTATGATCAGGTCATATCACTGTGAGAGCAGCTTCTGAACAACGTGCTGTTAATTTCAGAGATTAGATTAGTAGTAGCAGAGTTTAGAGACCCAGCTAAAAGAGTAAAACTGTAAAACAGAAAATTGGTGCTATCAGTCAGAATGTTGCTTTCAATTATAAGCCACTAAGGGCAGAATTAAAGTAACTCTCCATGAAAACATGCTGTGTATGGCCTGGGAGGTGTCTTCTGCTGAAACCTGCCTCTCTTGCAGGTTGCAAAGGTGCCATTGCACTCTGATGAATGACAAACTCCCATCAGGCTGAAAAACAACACATAGGAACAAAACAGTCCACTTAATTACTACAACATACACAGTTCTCTGGCCAAAATGTAGTGCAAAATGTGCAACTACATTTCAGTGGCCAGTCTCTGGTTTCTTTCTAGAATAATTTAAAAAAAACAGTCCCCTCTTCCAAACCTAATGGAGTCTTTCAAGAGAGAATCACAGGAAATACAGAGCAACATTTTCTTAAAGCACAATAGTATAAGAACTCCTGTGCAACAACTGTCCTAAGAAGGAGGAGAAGCTGCAATTCTGAGTCATTGGATCCCAAATCTGGTCTAGTTGCTTTGTGAGCAAACTAGTAACAAAAACATGCAGAGCAACACACACAGCAATTCTCTCCATTTGTTCTTGAACAAACTAAATCATTAGGCTCAAATGTTCAGCATCTACAGATCATGGGCCTGTTCTCCGAAAGGAAACGTTTCTCCTCCAGAGAGGAGGAATGAAACCACTGAGGAATCCAATCTGCCATCCTCCAACATCCATGCTAGAGGATGGTGTCAAACTGCAGCCCCCTCTGACCAACAGAAAGGCAACAGCCTTCCTCCTGTCCCTAGGTCGTCTGTTTCTGCCCTGCAGGGGAAAAAGGCAGATGATTCCTCTAAGTTTGTCTCAGCGAGAGCGAGAGATTTTTCATGGCAGTTTGCACCCAAACACTTTCTCCAGCACAAGCTTTGGGAATCAGCTGGAGAAATGGGTGATGTTTCTGTCTCCAGCTGTGACTGGTGAACAAGGAATGCTCTCCGGCTGATGAAGAAGAGCATTTCAGCTTTCAAGCAGCAACTTCTGGAGACTGCAATGGGGGAAAACAGGAACTGAGCTTTCCAGGACACCCCTCTAGGCATGGATGGCAATTCCACAGCCATGCTCGGCCCTTTTGCAAAAGGACACAGTGCAAAAGGCAGCAAAACGTGAGGCACTAGCACTTAGGAGCAGGCCAAGCAAACCTGGAGGAGGCAGGCAGAAGGCCTAGGGGGGACACCAGCTGGTCTGATGCCACCCCTTCAGACCTTCTGGGTGTCCTGTGGCCACAGGAGGGTAGCTGGAGGGCAGTCCCCGTGACCCAGGTTGGAGCACCAGCAACCACTTCTCAGCTGCTCAGTGCTTTACGGTTAAGTGGGAACGGAGCTGGCAGTGCTGGAATCTGGATTGCAGGAATTTGGGGGATTTGAGCTGACTTTCACAAGTCGGGCAGAACTGGCTCCAGCTAAAGGGGTATCTCCCCTCCTAAGCTGATCATCTATCCAGTCTGAATTAACCAGAGGGACATGAGTTCTTTTGCAGAGCAGAGAGACTCAAAACGAAATTACCCATGAAGCGCCTTGAAAACCCTTTCCAACCTGGTGGTGCTTGAAGCCTTCCAGGCTTGGCCTTGACTCACCCCATGCTGGTCTTCTGAAGAGGCCGAAATCCTTCTGGCCTTTGGCATGAGGCACAGACAAAAACCCAACCACCTAAGCTGGGCTGAGTCAGCTTCAAATGCAAAGATCTCACCAGGAAAAGGGACCTTCTATTGTACCTACACCAGCTGGATATGACCACGTATTTTAAAGCGCTGTCAGCAGCCATTCCCTGCATCCTGCCCACAGCCGTAAAGAGGAGAAGCCCGTACCTTTACAGAGTGAATCAGCACAATGCCGTATCTCTAGTCAGGCTCAGTCAGGGCAGCTTTGCTCGGTGATTCTGAGCAATATTCCTACAAAGTATGGATGTTTCACCCTTTATGGTCCATTTTGCAATGCCTAATTCCTACAGTCAGGAACCTCTCTTAGACCCAGCTACACCTACCAGTAGACATTATTTCATTATTTCAACATGGAAAAGATAATTTTACTTCTGCTTACACTTTTGGGTAAAGAAGAAGGTCAAACAGTGCTAAGGCCCAGGTGAACCCCAGAGAGCCGGGGCCAGCTCAACTCTAGGAGCCCAAAGCAGCCGTTTCTGCCCCTGGATGGAGTCACACAGTGTTCCTGCCGCTCCAGGTCACAAACCACGGGACTGAGGCTTCAGAGCGATGGGATCAGCAAGGGCGGCTCCACAGAAAGGCAGAGCTGGCTGCGCCTGTGCACAGCTGAGGATCGCGGTGGCTCTGCAGATGACAAGGGGCAGTGCCTCTGCTAGAAAGAGACTGTGTACAGGAGGACAGCAACCAACACCTGTATTCACAAGCGCTGCCAGCCGGCATAGCTCAATCTGAACAGGCACCACAGGGGCACAGTGCAAAAGGAGGTGTATTTCGTATTTGGTGATAATTCTCTGATGACTAGGAGAGCAGCAGCTACACCTCCTTCTGAAGAGACTCCGCGTGTGTATACACAGAGGTCTGTGTTTTCAGTCCCCGTGTGAAATACCCCCTGCCGCCACAGAAGAGACTGAGAGAAAAAGGCACTCCCGGGGCCAGGGCCCAGCAGCCCCAGGAGGCTCCCATGCCTCCTGCGGGGCCTGCGGGCGGGAAGGGGGGGCCCCGGGGCACGCTGGGAGCTGTAGTCCTAGCAGGGCGTTTTGTGTCTTTCTCCGGGAGATGAGCTCTTGGCTTCTTTTAACATTGATCAGTGAAGTGTTTTGGAAATCCTATACCGCTTTTCGTGTGGAGGACTGAGCAGCCTTCTCAGGGCCAGACAGAGCTAGATGCCTAGGACGTGGCCCTGGCAACAGACCACATCCATCACCCCAGCCCGTCTCCCTCCAGATGGACCTTGTCAGCCTTCCGGCCCAGCAGAAAAGGAAGGCTGGGAGAAGAAGTCAGGCTGAGTGCCAGGAAAAGGGGAAAAAGAAGCATGAGTGGAGATTTCAATGGTTTTATTTGCAGCTAGAGCTGATTTTTTGAGTCCTGAGCAGAGCCTTCTGGTGGCCATGGGGGATGGCCTGTGGCCCTGCTGCTGTCCCAGCCCTCCTCCTTTTACCAGCTGCCAGGCTCGTCTTCCAGCGACCAGCGTGGTGGCTTCTTGGTGGGCACGGCAGAGTCCTGGGAGCTGCCGGCCTTTCTCTTGAGAGGGCTGCGGCGCCCCTGAAGTGAGCGGTGGCCCCTGCCCTGCCTGGGAGCAGAGGCACCGGCTGCAGCTTTCCCCGGCTCCTGCTGCGCTTCCTGGGCCTCCGCTGCGGCTGCGCTGCTGGCAGGGGCTGCTCGGGGCACAGGAGTCCCAGCTTGGGAGGCTGCAGAGCTGGTGCTGGCCCCAGGACTGCTCTCCTGTCCCCCTCGGAAGGCGACAGAGCTGGTGTTGGCCTCGGACCTGCATTCCTGTCCCCCTCGGATGGCAGCCCAGCCCGTGCTGCTCACGAGGCAGACCTCCCCTCTCTTATAGAAGCCAGCAGAGGTGATTCTGGTCACGCAGGTGCCCTCCCAACTCTCCTGCTGGGTGGCCCAGATTGTGGTGGCCTCAGGGATGCGTTCCCTCCACCAGCTGAAAACAGCAGATCTGGTGATGTCCTGGGGGCTGTCCTCCATCCCGCTGGCAGCACGGCACTCCTGGAGCAGGATCTGGTGGGCTGGCCTCCCCAGTTGCTCCACCGTGAATCTGATCAATCCCTGCACGAACACAATCGTGCAGATTCCCATGTTGGCCAGCAGCACCTCAACCAGGTGCCCTTCATGCAGGCCGTAGATGGGCAGGGCGCTCAGGATCATCTCCTCCAGCGCGATTGCCAGAGCAGGCTCTTCCGTGAAGATGCGGTGCAGCTCCTGACTCAGCCAGGGCCGTAGGAGCCGCAGGAGACGTGGGTTCTTCTGGAAAAGTCTCCCCCAGGCCATGGGGTGAAGGCCGCCCAGGTTATCTTCATCCCAGCTCAATTCCTGGTGTTTTCCTGAGCCATGAGACACCTCATCCTGTGCCTTGCCCAGGGGTGCTGCAGGTGGTCTTTCAGTGGCATCCTCTTCAAATGGCTGCCCCCACAGCAAGTGTCGGAGGATCCTCATCCTCCTCTGGCACTCATGGCACTTGGGCTTGGTCACTCCTTCCTGCTTGATACAGTCGAAACAGAATCGGTGATCACATACCTTCTCCTGGAGGTAAAGGCAGAGGGGGCAGCGGTCCTGTGAGGCCGTGGCCATGTCGAGCACACGCTGCGGTGGGCTGTGGAGAGCTGGTTGGGGACGGGCGCCTCCTTCTCTGTGATGCTGCAGCGGCGGGTGTCCCGCTAGAAGAGGAGGAGAGAGGCCATGGTCATAGCCCGGCCCTGGGAGCGGTGGGAGAGAAGCCCAGGTCCCTGGAGAAGGAAGCCCACCCATCTCCCCAGGGTGAAGGTTCCCCACACAGCTCACCTCTGCTGCTGCAAGCGTGTCTCCTGGCTGCCCCAGCTGCCTGAGCCAGGCAGGGCTGGGGAAGAACCTGCAGTGGCTGTGGGCACGGGCACCGAGAGCTGCAGCCACTAGCTCCCAGGGCACAATCCCAGCAGTGACCAAAGGCTTGCTCTGCACTCCCAGCCTCACCAAAATGCTCAGCTGGAGCACTCAGGCACAAGCCTGCTGGGAGAGGCTGGACACCCCAATATGAGCAGCGAGGGCCATGATGTCACAGTGCATGGCTGGGGGATGTCACCATGGGCCATTGTTGGGGGATGTCACCGTGAGCCATCCTCGCCCCAGCAGCCCTGACACAGGCCTTGGGGCTTACGGCAGCATCACTGCCTGCTCCATCTCGCACATCTTCTGTCCTGTGTTCAGCATCAGTGCTTCAAGCCAGCCACCCAGGCCTTGGCCATGGCTTCCCAGGGCTCTGTCAGTCCCCTCTGGCCAGAGGTGGCCCGCATCTCCAGGGAAACACAGCAAAAGGGTTCCTGGGCATCCTAGCAACAGAAGAAGCAACCCAGAACACAGCGGTGTGGCCTCAGCAGAGCTGAATCCCTTTGAGGACCACTTCCCTCCACCAACTGGCAATACTTTGTCTAACACAGCCCAGGTTGCCACGAGACTTCCAGGAGGACCTCCAGGTCCTTCTCAGCCAAGCTGCTTTCCAGCTGCATGGCTCCTGGCATATACTGGTGCTTGGGGTTGTTCCTCCTTAAGGGTGGGACTTCGCACTACTTCTCCTCGTTGAACTCCAGGATGTTCCTGCAAGCCCGTTTCTCCAGCCTCTCCAGGTCCCTCTGGATGGCAGCATGACCCTCTGGTGCACCAGCCACACCTCCCAGTTNGGATGGCCTGTGGCCCTGCTGCTGTCCCAGCCCTCCTCCTTTTACCAGCTGCCAGGCTCGTCTTCCAGCGACCAGCGTGGTGGCTTCTTGGTGGGCACGGCAGAGTCCTGGGAGCTGCCGGCCTTTCTCTTGAGAGGGCTGCGGCGCCCCTGAAGTGAGCGGTGGCCCCTGCCCTGCCTGGGAGCAGAGGCACCGGCTGCAGCTTTCCCCGGCTCCTGCTGCGCTTCCTGGGCCTCCGCTGCGGCTGCGCTGCTGGCAGGGGCTGCTCGGGGCACAGGAGTCCCAGCTTGGGAGGCTGCAGAGCTGGTGCTGGCCCCAGGACTGCTCTCCTGTCCCCCTCGGAAGGCGACAGAGCTGGTGTTGGCCTCGGACCTGCATTCCTGTCCCCCTCGGATGGCAGCCCAGCCCGTGCTGCTCACGAGGCAGACCTCCCCTCTCTTATAGAAGCCAGCAGAGGTGATTCTGGTCACGCAGGTGCCCTCCCAACTCTCCTGCTGGGTGGCCCAGATTGTGGTGGCCTCAGGGATGCGTTCCCTCCACCAGCTGAAAACAGCAGATCTGGTGATGTCCTGGGGGCTGTCCTCCATCCCGCTGGCAGCACGGCACTCCTGGAGCAGGATCTGGTGGGCTGGCCTCCCCAGTTGCTCCACCGTGAATCTGATCAATCCCTGCACGAACACAATCGTGCAGATTCCCATGTTGGCCAGCAGCACCTCAACCAGGTGCCCTTCATGCAGGCCGTAGATGGGCAGGGCGCTCAGGATCATCTCCTCCAGCGCGATTGCCAGAGCAGGCTCTTCCGTGAAGATGCGGTGCAGCTCCTGACTCAGCCAGGGCCGTAGGAGCCGCAGGAGACGTGGGTTCTTCTGGAAAAGTCTCCCCCAGGCCATGGGGTGAAGGCCGCCCAGGTTATCTTCATCCCAGCTCAATTCCTGGTGTTTTCCTGAGCCATGAGACACCTCATCCTGTGCCTTGCCCAGGGGTGCTGCAGGTGGTCTTTCAGTGGCATCCTCTTCAAATGGCTGCCCCCACAGCAAGTGTCGGAGGATCCTCATCCTCCTCTGGCACTCATGGCACTTGGGCTTGGTCACTCCTTCCTGCTTGATACAGTCGAAACAGAATCGGTGATCACATACCTTCTCCTGGAGGTAAAGGCAGAGGGGGCAGCGGTCCTGTGAGGCCGTGGCCATGTCGAGCACACGCTGCGGTGGGCTGTGGAGAGCTGGTTGGGGACGGGCGCCTCCTTCTCTGTGATGCTGCAGCGGCGGGTGTCCCGCTAGAAGAGGAGGAGAGAGGCCATGGTCATAGCCCGGCCCTGGGAGCGGTGGGAGAGAAGCCCAGGTCCCTGGAGAAGGAAGCCCACCCATCTCCCCAGGGTGAAGGTTCCCCACACAGCTCACCTCTGCTGCTGCAAGCGTGTCTCCTGGCTGCCCCAGCTGCCTGAGCCAGGCAGGGCTGGGGAAGAACCTGCAGTGGCTGTGGGCACGGGCACCGAGAGCTGCAGCCACTAGCTCCCAGGGCACAATCCCAGCAGTGACCAAAGGCTTGCTCTGCACTCCCAGCCTCACCAAAATGCTCAGCTGGAGCACTCAGGCACAAGCCTGCTGGGAGAGGCTGGACACCCCAATATGAGCAGCGAGGGCCATGATGTCACAGTGCATGGCTGGGGGATGTCACCATGGGCCATTGTTGGGGGATGTCACCGTGAGCCATCCTCGCCCCAGCAGCCCTGACACAGGCCTTGGGGCTTACGGCAGCATCACTGCCTGCTCCATCTCGCACATCTTCTGTCCTGTGTTCAGCATCAGTGCTTCAAGCCAGCCACCCAGGCCTTGGCCATGGCTTCCCAGGGCTCTGTCAGTCCCCTCTGGCCAGAGGTGGCCCGCATCTCCAGGGAAACACAGCAAAAGGGTTCCTGGGCATCCTAGCAACAGAAGAAGCAACCCAGAACACAGCGGTGTGGCCTCAGCAGAGCTGAATCCCTTTGAGGACCACTTCCCTCCACCAACTGGCAATACTTTGTCTAACACAGCCCAGGTTGCCACGAGACTTCCAGGAGGACCTCCAGGTCCTTCTCAGCCAAGCTGCTTTCCAGCTGCATGGCTCCTGGCATATACTGGTGCTTGGGGTTGTTCCTCCTTAAGGGTGGGACTTCGCACTACTTCTCCTCGTTGAACTCCAGGATGTTCCTGCAAGCCCGTTTCTCCAGCCTCTCCAGGTCCCTCTGGATGGCAGCATGACCCTCTGGTGCACCAGCCACACCTCCCAGTTTGGTACCATCCGCAAAAATGCTGGGAGTTCACTGTGCCCCATCATCCTGATCCTCAACAAAGAGGTTAAAGAGGATTTGCCCCAGGATTCCTGGGACTGACCCCTGGGCCATACAACTAGTCACTGGCCTCCAACTAGACTTCATGCCACCCATCACCACCCTTTGGGCCCAAATGTTCAGCCAGTTTACAATTGTTGTGGTTTGGCCTCAGACAGCAACAAAGAGCCACGTGTCAGCCATGCTCTCTCCAGCCCCTCGACAGCCCTGAGGAGAGAATCAGAAGAAAAAGGCAGAACTGGTGGGCTGGGACAAAGGCAGTGGAACAGAACAAGGAAGGGAACAAGCACACAGCAACAGTAACACGGACAGAGGAGTATATGAACACGGTTACAACACCAACTGCTCACCTGCCGCACCGCACCACTGACTGACTGTCCCCTTGCCTTTCCCGGACAGCTCCCAGCTACCTCCTGGGCATAGCTCCCATGGGATGGGATATCTGTGCCCCTGCCAGATCCAGGGAAGAATTGACCCTATCCCTCCCGGAAACAGGATATTATCCAGCCTTTATTCCATACCATCTATGCCATGCCCAGATCTTACAGTTCCCAATTAAAAGCTATCACTTTTCCCTGACATATTTATACATAAGTACATATATATCCATACAGCTATAATGTCTGTGGTCTATGGGTCATCTCTGTCTGCTGAGTTCATTTAACCCATGCCTTTGAGTTCCATCTATTAGGACAGTCTCTCAGGGCAGGAATGTTGGTGTGTTGTGTTGGACTGTCGCATGCTGCATTTTTGGAGCTTGTAGCTCTGGTACAGTTTATGTCAATCTCCATGAAGTTGCTGGCCACCAGCTGCTGAGGTCAGTTCTGAGCCCTTCACTGCTGCATTTCACATGATTTTTCATCAGAGTCCATCTCCACTGAAATCTAATCACCAATTGGGTGATTCTTACTATAGTACAACCAACAGCAGTTATAAAAATGAGAATGTACAGTGCTAGATCCAGGGGAGAATTAACCCTATCCCTCCTGGAACCAGGACATTGCCCCAAAGGCCTTCTGCACTCAGGTTTGCAAGGAACACCCTGCTCAGAGGCTCTCAACAATATCTACACAACAAACATTTCAGGAAGGTGGAGTGAGAATAAGACAAAAAAGCACAAACCCCAGGAGGTCAGGCACACTCGGGGCATTCAGGAAGGCTTATAATCCAATAAGATAAGTGGCTGAGAGTAACCAGACTTTGAAATTGCATCCTGACACCAGAGGCATGTACCATCAAAGCTGCCCTCTTCTGTTTGTATAGAGACTGGGAGCCCAGAGAGGTGTGAAGGGAAACGACACTGTTTCTGGCCTCAACTTCTACTCACTGCTCCCTGGGAGTCTTCATCTCCAGGAACTGACAGCGGAAGGTGTCCACCTGATGTGACACCTACATTCACCTTCATGTATCAAGCTACAGATGCAAAGACAAAAAGAATGCCAGCTCAGCCTTCGCTAACACTGCACCAGTCTTTCAGCTAGGAGAGGGTCCACCCACTTTCACCAGTTCTCCTTCAAGAACTACTCCCAGCAGGGCAACAGGCACCACAGGACAGCCTCAGCAGAGCTGCCACCCGACTGCACAGGAGGGAACATCACCGCTTCTCCTGCAGGAGGGGACATCAGCAAAGCAAGGGACCCCAATGCAGCATCTCACCTTGCAGAGGTGTCGCACAGTCTTGGGAGAGGACCACAAGGACAAGCGCCTCCAAGGCCACTGTCACATTTGCTGTTGGTGAGGGTGGCCCCTCTTGGTCTTCCCTTGGCTGCTGGGAATCTGAAAACACATAGACCTCTCTGCTCTCACTGCTCCAGGAGGAGACTGAAGAACTACCAGAGAGAGGAGCATTCCTGTGCCACTGCCCTACAGCATCCAGCAGCAGCAGCACTGGCCTTCAGGACCCAGCAGCACAGCCACAGCAGAGGGGAGGGGGTCAAACTCAGGTCCTGCAGAATTGGACAAAAAACACCTGAGGCAACAGGCAACAAGAGGGTAGCTGCCAAAGAGCGCCATGGATCAGTGGAGTGCCCCTCTAAGAAGGCAACATGGTCGGTAGACTAACTCAAGTGCATACAGCATGGGCAACAAACAGGAGGAGTTAAAAACTATCCTGCTACAGGAAAATTATGATACAGTAGCAATTACAGAAACTTGGTGGGATGAATCCTACGATTGGAGTGTGGCCATTGATGGCTACAATCTGTCCAGAAGGGACAGGAGAGGAAGAAGAGGTGGAGGTGTTGCCCTCTATGTGAAGAAAAGGCTAGAGTGTGAGGAGTTACTGCTAAAGAATAGCCATGAGCAGGTTGAAAGCTTATGGGTAGGAATCAGGGATTGGAACAACAAAGGGAACCTAGTGATGGGAGTCTAGTACAGGCCGTCTGACCAGGAGGATCCTATCAATGACTCCTTCTTACTCCAACTTGA